>OVAO01002349.1:0-12938 GCA_900406285.1 Biscutella auriculata
ATCTTGCATCAGTACTGCACCAATTCCTACACCAGAAGCATCACATTCAATTTCAAACATTTTAAGGAAACTAGGAAGTACCAGAAGAGGAGAATTGATAAGCTTCTCTTTTAAGGCTATGAAAGCCTTTTCTTGCGTGTCTCCCCATCTGAATCCAACGTCTTTCTTGATGATTTCCGTCAAGGGTGCTGCAAGGGTGCTGAAGTCGCGAACAAAACGCCTGTAGAACCCAGCTAGGTCATGGAAGCTCCTAACTTCGCCTACTGACTTCGGACTCGGTCATTCCTTGATCGCCTTGATCTTCTCTTCATCTACTTTAACTCCATCTGCACTCACCACAAAAAATAAGAAAACAATCTCATTAGTGCAGAAGGAACATTTGAATAAATTAGCATAAAGAGATTGAGAGCGAAGAACATCAAGAACCGATCTGATGTGATCTAGATTTTCTTCCAAATCTTTACTGTAAACCAGTATATCGTCGAAGTAGACAACCACGAAGACGCCAATGAAGGGTCTCAGAACATGGTTTATGAGACGCATGAAGGTATTGGGCGCGTTTGTCAATCCAAATGGCATAATGAGCCACTCATACAGCCCTTGTTTCGTCTTGAAAGCCGTCTTCTATTCGTCTCCTTCCTTCATTCAAATCTGGTGGTACCCACTCTTCAAATCGATCTTGGAGAAAATGGTTGAACCGCACAGCTCGTCTAACATATCATCTAGGCGTGGAATGGGGTGTCTATACTTGACCGTGATGTTGTTAACAGCTCTGCAGTCGACGCACATCCGCCACGAACCATCTTTCTTTGGCACGAGCAGTACCGGGATGGCGCAAGGACTCATACTCTCGCGAATGTGTCCTTTATTCATCAACTCCTCTACTTGTCGCTGTAACTCTTTCGTTTCCACCGGATTGGTTCGATACGCTGGTCGGTTTGGCAAAGCTGAACCTAGAACGAAGTCGATATGATGCTCGATGCCTCTGATTGACGGCAATCCCTGAGGTGTGTCTGCTGGAAATAGATGATTCAGAATGTAAAAGTTTAAAGATCTCACTATAATTGATAAATAAGTTGTTTGATATTGTTTTACCCTTAGTTGCATCATTCTGGAGCTTGTGATGATGTTGGTCTTGATAGATTTCACTAGGCGTGAGGGGCACAAGAGTGATTCGGCGTCCTTGATGCTCGAACGAGTGCTTGTTGGTGAAGCCATCATGCGTGACTTTACGATCAGATTGCCACGGCCTCCCAAGCAAGATATGGCTCGATCCCATAGGCAGCACATCGCACAATACTTCATCTTCATACCTGCCAATGGTTAGTTACAATTTAACCTGTTGAGAAACTGTGAGATTACCACTTTCGTTCAGCCATTGCAGTTGATATGGCCGCGGGTGTGGTGTAGTCTTGAGCTGCAATTTCTGAACCATGGTTTCACTTGCAGCATTGGTACAGCTTCCTCCATCGATGATGAGGCTTCACACCTTCCCTTTGACAAAGCAACGAGTGTGGAACAGATTCTCCCTTTGGCATTGCTCCTCAGTCTATGTTTGAACACTCAGAACTCTCCTAGTAACAAGTAACTCGCCAACTGCAACTACTTCTTCAGCCTCGGAATCTGCTTCTGATTCCTCTCCTGAGCTCTCTTGGGGAACTATGTCTCCTCCATCCTGTAACAAGAACAATTTTCTGTTAGGACAATCCCTGGAATAAATGACCCATACCTTGACACTTGAAGCAACGAGTATTGCTCAAGTTGTTGTTGCTTTTGGCCGGTGGGTTGGTTCGGGGCTTGAACTCAGCCTTCACTTCCTCCTTGAGTGATATTGTCATTGGTTTTGACTCCTTGGAGTAGGTTGGTTTGCTGAATTCCTTTGGTCTTGTTCCACCAGCCGTGAAACTAGGGCGTGCACGACGTCACTGAAGCTGTGATTCGATCATTCTACTTTGTGCACCATCTCTTGAATATCCTCAAAGCTATGCAACTCCACTTGGTCTTGTATATCTCTGTTTAACCCTCCTAGAAACCGAGACATAACCAAATCACTGCCTTCATGCAAATCAGCCCTAATGAGAAGTACTTCCAGCTCTTGATAGTAGTCTCTGACTGACTTTGTTCCTTGAACCAACTTCCTGAGCTTGACTAGAACTTCTCTTTGATAGTGAGCAGGCACGAATTTCCGTCTCATGTGCATAACCAACTGCTCCCAAGATATGATCGGACGAGCTCCACTTCGATCTCTTGCCACGCCAAGCTGCTCCCACCACAAAAGTGCATAATCGTTGAATTCTGACACTGTTATCTTCACTTTGTTGGGACCATAGGTGTCTTGGACCAAGAAATTTGACTCCATCTTGCGCTCCCAATCTTGGTATACTTCTGGATCACTGGTTCCATGGAATACAGGAAACTTGACTTTGATGTGCCTGAGCTGCTGTCGAATTGGATCATAATCTCGACCTCTGTCTCTCCTCATTGTCTCTTGGCTATGATCAGAATACCCTAATTCCTCCTCTTCATCGGAGATATGATGAAGATTCATTCGCTGTCCAACTAGCATAGTCTCTCTGGATCTCGGCCGTGTAGCTCTAGGACGAGGAACTCTTCGTTCATCCCGGTGAGGTGCTGGAGGAGATCTATGGCCATTGAACACTGTCTCCCTTCCTCCAATTCTGATCTTTTCATTGCCTCTAGGGGAGGGTTGACGTCTGGGGACTCTTTTAGAGGTTGCTGCAACTCCTTTTCCCTTTGCTATCCTCAGAGCTTCAGACGGCGTAGGAGTGTGCGAATCGTCGCTGCCCGAGGATCGATCATGAGACCTAGAAAGCTTCATATGTTGATCGATCTGGTTGCGCAAGGTCTTGACCTCGTCTTGCAACTGCTGCGTTTGGTTAGATAGAGCTTGAGTAGCCTTTGTGACCTTCTGAGTCATGGCTGCTGTTAGAGCTTCGAGAGCTTGCACTGAAAGCTCCATAGTATCTGAAACTGACAACAAACCCGCAAAGTAACAAGTCCAAGAGAATAATAGCACTCAAACAAGTCACACAAAGGAATCATAACTCAAAAAGGAAACCCAACGAAAAACTTTCCTAAAAAAGAAACTTTCCCGAAATAGAAACTTATCAAAAGTAGAAACTTTCTATAAATAGAAACTTCTTAAAAATAGAAACCCGAACGAAATAAGAAACTTACGAAAAAGGAAAGCCGATTAAAGAGGAAACTTTCTAAATCAAGAAACCCGAACTAGGAAGGCAACTTCTGAAATTGGAAACCCGATAAAAGAAGAAACTTCCTAAAACAAGAAACCCGAACTAGAAAGGAAACTTTCCAAAACGAGAAACCCGAATAAAAAGGAATCTTCAAAAATGGAAACCCGAATCAAAAGGAAATAAAATCGGTTAATGCTTATCCAAATCAAATCCGAAAAAATCAGAGAACCATAAGGAAAATCAAGATTCTAGATAAGATTAAATCTCAACAAACCGAAATAAAATCAGAGAAAACCGAATGGTTTAATTAAAAACAAAATCTGAAACTCTAATCTAACCTAAACTCACGATCAATGTAAAACAAAGAGACAAAAATACAGCAAGTGATCTACCCTAATCGAACGCTAGCAACAAGATAATAAACAGCAAACAAAATAAATCCAAACCTAATTAATATGCAGCACAATCGATCACTAATGCAACCCTAAGCTATCTGACAAAGCTAGTTGATTAATCTAACTCTAATAAACATGCACGATCAGACACAAAACTAACTTAAGTGATTTTAATGCAATACTAACAGATGCATATAATAAACAAAACCTAATCTAACTACCAAAACCTAATCGATCATGCAACAATGAACACACAGCAAACCAATATAAACCTTAACAAAAAAATCAGATTATAAATCAAATTAAGGAGAAGAGTTTAAGAGGTTTTGCTTAGCCTATGGTTCATAATTAGCTCTGATACCACGTGATGTGATCCTATGATAGAACTCTGAAGCAAAGACTTGGAAACAAGGTGAATCTGATGAGGATGGGTGATGATGATGGAAACGATGGATTGGTAGAAGATTGTGGTTACTCTTGTAATCACCAGGATTGGAAGAGAACAGACTCGAAAATTCGAACCAGATGCAAGAGAAGAAATCGCCTCTCTCTCTACTAGGGTAAACGTGATTTGCAGCAAAATTCAACTAGATTATTACTTAGGTCAAATCAACTTTAAGTAGAGAAGTACAAGATGGGCTTAAGTGACTTAAGGCTCAAAGTTTAGGAAAAGAAAAGAAATAAAACATGCCCTTAAACAGATGGGCCTGATCCAACTAGCAAATGTCTTAAATAAAAGAAAGAAAGAAAAGAGATGTTGGGCCCAATAGACTTGGCGTCAACTCTACTTGTCAGAAAGACCAAGTAGCAACGTCCCTACTTCTCCTACTGAGTTATCGACGTAGTGATGCAATCAGCCTCATTAAAACCCTGCTGGAAAACGATCCAGTGCTGCCCAGGGAAAGAGTACTGAGTACATCACTTTGATATCACTCAGTAATCAAAGTAGGGTCTTCAATCTCGATCCTGGATAAGTAGAATGAATCTTCAATCCTCTCTGGCTCCAACTCGCCTAAACAGATGAGAGCATGTGCCTCCTTTGCTAGTTCATTAGCTCTTGATCTGGTTATCCTTCCTACTAGCTCTGGTTCAGGTGCTTGCTCTGATTCCGGTTCTGAACTGCTCAGTTTCACATCAAGGCCCGACTTGATACTTAAGCCACACCTTTTTTGCCTTTTGATAATTTTGAACCTTTTTGGGTCGTAGGCCATTTACTCTTTCAAACTCGTTTTAGGGGTGTTACGGTACTTTTTGTCATGGGGAATTGGTTTTCCCTTTTTCTGACGTTTCTGCTTCCGAAAGATAATTAACCGCTATGACTAGGGCGATTAGGGCTTTAATTATATGTCTCTTCGTTTCCATAAATTCTCTTGGAAACCATCATCTACTTTTCTCTTTAAATAACCTCTATAGGTTCAAATACGCCATATTGTTTTCTTCCTTCTTCTCTCTTAAATCTTCCTCTTCATATTTTCTCTTGCATCCCTTATCTTTTTCTGCTTTTTGAAGAGCTTTCACATGGAATCTGATAATGACATCTCAGATTTTGACTTCGAGCACCTCTGCTCTCGTCCGGTAGACTTTTTCGTATTCGTCGTCTTGGCATCGTATCCTTACTGAACGACGGTCACTTGTCATTGTATCCATACTGACGTGGATGGGATTGTCGTGACGATGACTGTCAGCCCCTGAATCGAAGACCGTGGTGATGTTGGAGCGGCTCGCTTTGCAATATTTGATCCATGGTTTCTCCTCTCGTTGGGGTTCTTACGAGATTCTTCTTTTGGGTGATTGATGATGAATCCCGGTGGGACCTTCCCGAGGTGCTGCTCAGATGGCACGAGTGGGCATACTGCGGAAGTCCCCTCTGTATTACTTTCAAGTTCAATCCTTGTTGCAAAGTTCTTCGGGCCTTCTACTTCGCTACCGCTCTATCGGAGATTTCTGATCAAGAGTCATGAAGTTGTTTCGTGGTTCTCAAGCTTTTCCCAGGGAACTCAATCGTTGGAGCACATGTTATTGTCGCTTCCAGAACCTTTTCCTTTTTATGTTCTCATGCTTAGGCGTTTGTGCTTTTTATAGATGCTTGATCGGCCTTCTAATCTTCCGTTTTTGTGAGCTCGTTGTCGTTTGTGGCCATCAGTTCATCTGATTCCTCTTCATCGGTGATGATGCATACCCCCCCCCCTCGAGAGCTAGGTGCTCGAGTACTTGAGGCATTCAACCGGGATCACTCTCTTGAGCTCCGAATCAGATGTTGAAGCGAGTGATGTGAGGGCGTCTCCTTGTGCGTTCTCGTTGCATGGGATTTACTTGAGGCTAAATTCCTCGAACTCTTCTGAGAGTTGGCGCACCGATTTGAGGTAGGCATCCATTCTTTTGTTCTTGGCATCATACTCGAAATTGAACTGACTGGCGACAAGCTGAGAGTCACAGTATGCCTGGATTCTTTTTTCCTTGATCCCTAGACATAGTCCCGCTATAAGTGCTTCATACTCTGACCCGTTGTTTGACGGGGGAAATCCTAATCTGAAAGATTTTTCAAGAATTTCTTCGATTGGTGATGTTAATTGTATCCCTAAATGTGATCATTAACTAGAAGATGATCTGTCCGCGTGCAGGATCCACTTATCAAGTCACTGCTTACCTCTTCGTCGGGGGGAGGAGGGATCTCTATGATGAAATATGCGATTACTTGGGCCTTCGTGTTGGCTCTTGTCTTGTACTCGGTATCATATTCACTTAATTCCACCGCTTGTTTGGCCAATCTTCATGACTGATTTGGGCTATGCAAGACCGTTTGGATGGGTTGATTGGTCAGCCCAAAATCGAGTGGGATTAGAAGTACGGAAGCAGCTTTCGGGCTGATATGATTACTGCAAGTGCTAATTTTTCTAGAGTTGGATATCGAGCTTCGGCCTCGTTCAAACTTTTACTGATATAGTAGATAGGCCACTGCTCTCCCATATCCTCCCTGATGAGCACTCCGCTGATGGTCGCTTTTGTGGTAGCGATGTACACATACAGCGTATAGCCCTCCTCAGGTTTGGTTAATATTGGGGGGGGGGGTCGAAAAATACGTTTTAAGCTACTGGAAAGCGTCTTCGGACTGCTCGATCCATTCAGATTTCTTTTTTGCTCTAAGGAGCTAGTAGAAAGGGACACACTTGTTCGTTGACCTTGAAATGAACCAGTTAAGAGCGGTGATTCTCCAAGTTAGGTGTTGTACTTCTTTGCGTTTCTTGGCGAAGGAAATGTAGTCACGGCTACGATATGTTTCGGATTAACCTTGATCCCTCGCCTCGTGACCACATATCCCAAGAATTTTCCGGTTGTGACCGCGAACGTACACTTCACGGGATTGAGTTTCATATTGTATTTGTTGAGCACCTTGAAGCACTCGTCGAGATGACCGACATGGTGCAACGCTTTTAGTGACTTAACGAGCATGTCTTCGATTTACACTTCCATGGTTTCCCCGATTTGTTTCTCGAACATTTTGTTGACCAGTCGCTGGTAAGTTGCTCCGACATTCTTAATTTAAACCAAATGGCATCACTTTGTAACAGTAAGTCCCCCTGTCTGTAATGAAGGATGTCTTCTCGCGATCGTTGAGACTCATAAAATTTTGATTGTACCCGGAGAAAGCATCCATGAACGTTAGTTTCTTGTTATTGCTTCCAGTAGGCGATCGATGTGCTGGAGGGGAAAACTATCTTACGGGCATGCTTTGTTGAAGTCTATGAAATCAACGCAGACTTTCCAGTTTCCATTCATCTTTTTCACGACTACCGGGTTAGCTATCCATTCGGGATACTGGACTTCATATATTAATCCCGCTTTAAGGAGTCTCGTGACTTCGTCATTTACTGCCTAGACTTTTTCGTTGCCTAGCTTCCTTATTTTCTGTCTCACTGGTTTGAACGTGGGATCCATGTTGAGCTCGTGACATGCCACCTCGGGGTCAATCCCCGACATGTCGCTCGTTGACCACATGAAGGTTTTGACGTTTCTCCACAGAAACTTAGTTAAGTCCTCCTCGACTTTTCTGTCTAGATTCTTTCCGATCCCCACTTACCGTTCTGGGTTAGCGTCATCCAGAGGAACCATCTTCATGTCTTGGTCATCTGGGGCTATTTTCTTCTGGGGGTCTTCCTTCCCAAGCCCCACTCTGTAATTTCTATTTAGAGGATGTTACCTTTCTCTTATGTTCAGCGAGGTAACACGCTCGGCGATGCGAGTTGATCTCCTTAAATGGTCTTCATCCCTCCCAAAGTCAGGAAATTCACGCATTGATGGTAGATGGACGGGACGACTTTCATCGTTGTGAGCCATGGAGTGTCGAGGATGGTGTTATAGATCGTTGGTTTGTCAATGATTTAAAAGTGAAGGATCTTAATCACTCCTCTCGCGCACACTGGTATCTTGACATTTCCGCTAGTAACCGCGATCTCCCCTAAGAACCCGGTTAACGGATGGAGGTTTGGCTTCACCTTTGACTCGTATATTCCCATTTTTTCCAAAGTTTCCTTGAATAAGAGATCCATCGAGCTCCCGGTGTCTATCAAGACTCTTGACATGTCGCAGTTGTCGATTCTCAACTCGATTACGAGCGGATCCTGGTGGGGAAAATCCAGGTTGCTAGAATCCTCCTCATCGAAAGTGTTTGGGGTTTCGTTTATCGTCCAGCGAGGTGGTCTATGGGTCGAAGCTGCTCTCCTTTAGTTGGCCCTTATGGATCGTACTGAGTCTTTGCAATCGAAGACTTCTTCCATTATTACGTTGCTATGTTGCCTAACATTTTCCCCTTAGTTGTCAGGTGGGCCTTGATCACGCCATTGAGGCTCTACGACTTCCTCTTGACACGGCTGCTCTTCTCGCGGTTGCCCGCTGGGGTTGCGAATGGCGGGACCTCGCTTGTCATTACAATTGTTATTTTTCTTCTGTTGCCCACCATTTTGCTACTTATTGCGCCTGTCTCTCTCTCTATCTTGACGTTTCCTTACGCGTACATGTTCATCAGCTGGCCTAGCAAGTGGCAAAAACTTTGGGTAGAATGAGCCTTCCTTTGGTGATGCTCACAGAAAGCGCCAGGATCATAAGTATCGTCGGTCGTGTTATTCTTGCTCCATGACATGTCACCTTGTTGCTGCTTCTCTTTTCTAACGTAGGCCACTCTTTTCACATGTCTTCCATCCTTTGTGGGATTACTATTGTAATATTGATGTGGTTTGCTGTAATCCTCTCTTACTTTCTCCTTTGAGCTAGGGGTTTTTGCGGGTGTATGCTTCTTCGCCAGGGCTTCGCGCTCTCCGTCCACTTCTACAAAGTGAGTTGTGCGGTGAAGCGCATCGTCCATGGTCGATGGTTGGTTGGTCAGGAGGCCATTGCAAAACCTCGCCTGATACCAGAGAGTGTTCCTCATAGCCGTTTTGGTCGCGTCTTCCGCTACAGTCACGCGAGACACCATATCCTTGAATCGGTCGAGAAACTTGCATAGTTGCTCGTCTGGTGCTTGAGATAAGGTCAAGAAGTTGGTGTTCGACGCTCTCCTCTGGATGTACATAAAGTAGTGATTGATGTAGACGGTTAATAGAATGCAGAAGATGTTGATCAAATTGGATTCGAGCCTCGAGAACCAACTAAGCGCCACTCCGCTGAGGTTCTCGACAAAAAGTTGACAGTAGTCGACATCTCGCACTTTCACTTGCGTATTTGCCATTACTTAGTCTTGCATGTCTCTCTATGTTAGTGCTTAGTCTATGTGGATTTGATCCCTAAGTATTATAGCGACTGTTTGTGTACTTTCAGATATTAGTTGTTTAGGGTAAAACCTGAGTGACATTACATAAAAACCCCCCTCTCCCCCCCACCCCCCCCCCCCCCCNCGATTTTCATAAATTTTGCTTATTTTCTAAAAACGTAGGACTTCTCTAGAAATAGTTGTTAGGGACATATCTGACTGAAAATATGTATCTTGAACCCTTTTGATTATCTATTTCAGTATTATTTTATGCTTTAAACCATGCTTTGTTTGATTGTTTTGATCATGTCTAAGCAGATTCATAAATAGGATGTAGGGTTTTTAAAAGGGGGAAATTAGAGTTCATGCTGGATTAGAGTTTTGAGAAAAAGAAATTAGTTCCAAACTAAGTTTAGACTAGCAATAGATAACGATAGTTAAAATCGATTAGTCTAGTTAACTTTATTAGACTTTGCTTATACCAAACCTGCCTAGTTGGACGTAGTCAACCCAAGGAGACTACCGAGACATCTAGTTTTTTATCTCAGCTTCACGTGCCACAAGATTAAAGAACTAGTTAGGCGTAAGATTTAGCGCCTAAGACCACAAGGTTAGTTTTACAATAGAAGTTAGGATTTAGTTTAGTGAACAATAGTAGATTTTGTCTAACAAAGTCTGCCTAATTCGAAAGTAGTCGATAGAAGTATGTTTGTAAGGATTAGTTTTTGATTTTAGCACCGAGTGACATGGGATTAGTCTTCAAAGGATTTGCTAGACGTAGAATTTAACCCCCTCTTAAGAATTTTCTAGGTTCAATCACTTGGTTATCTTTACATCTCTACATTTTGACATTATTTTTACTCTTTTTAATAGTTACAAAGTACCACTCTTTTACTGTTTTGTCTTAGCCGTTATTATATCTTATTGTTTCTTTACTTTAGTATATTAATCTTGGTGGATTCGAATTTTATATACGGTTACCATTTGTTATGTGCATTTGCCGGTTGTTATTTATAGTTAAAATTTAAATACATCACATCTTCTAGCCCTAGCCCAACTGGTTCTTGTATTTGGCTTGTCACTTAGAGGTCATTAGTTCAATTCACATCGTACGTAATTTGGAATTTAAAAGGAAATGGACCCTCTCTTGTGACCACATGTTAAAAAAAACCAGTGTTCTAAAATACGGCCTATACGGTGTATATACGCTATACAGTGAAGTGACGTACTGTTTTTAACTTATAGAGTTTACTTGTACAGTAATTGATAAAACGGTCGTATATACATCGTTTAAACAGTTAAACAGTGTATATACAGTAACTGTATATACGATTACCATGTAAATTCTGACTTTTATTATATAATAAATTAGTAATAATATAAATTTTTATTAAAACAAAAAAAAGAGCTATGTAATTATTTTAATTTTAAAAAAAAAAATATTTTTAATGGTGAATTATGTTTAAGACAGATAACTAGTGACCATATCTCAGATGTAAATGTTTTCCTTTTTTTTGATATACTATCATTTTACTATTTAGAACAAAGTTTTCTAAAACTTTTAAAAATCCAATTTAAACTATTATAACAATTGTTGACAACAAAAAATATTATAACAATCTTTATTTTAGTTTTGAATATATATTTTTATTTTGTTAGTTTTATTAATACTCATCATATATATGTTTTTAATCTTCTATGTCCTTTTTATTATAATTTGTTACAAAATTACATAAATATATTTATATATATATATATATACTCAAAGACTTAATATATATATATATTCACCGAATAATATCCGTATATACGACCGTATATACATCTATACGCTATACAATGTCTAACCGTACGTCTAACGTATAGCGTATTTTAGAACACCGAAAAAAAAACACATCAAACCTATAATACATCAAATAGTATCCAAAAAACATGACAAAAATAGCAGAACGAATGGACAATCGGTTATGATCGCCGTATAAAGTGTTGACCAGATTCAAATATGTTTTGTCCATAACCATATTGTCCGGTAATGATATATCATCCACGCAATGTTAGTTCTCTCTAGCAATTTCTTTGGTTCTAGCTGTAACTTTTGTTTTTTTTTTTTTATATCGGCAAAAAGACTAAGACAGCAGAGCTCTTAATCCCGGTTGCAAGCCCATCGTAGTAGCACGGAGTCAAGGTAGATGTAGTCCTGGTCCATTTGTCTTGCTCCTTTCGTTAGGGCGTCTGCCACAGAATTCCTCTCCCTGGGAATTGCGATGATATTGGTTGATCTGAAAGTCCCGCGCGGATTGTACACCTCCTCAAGTTCCTCCCTGAAGGTCGGCCAGTTCCTCGGGTTGCGCAGCATATTCCGCAATTCCTCGTTGTCCGTACAGAAGGTCACCTCTGACATATTTTGCTGAATCATCGAATGCATTGCCCAGATCAGGGCCTCGATCTCCGTATGGAGAGGAGAGAGACTTGGATATCGACCGTGCTCCGAAGCAATGCGGTTGCTCCGAGGCTCGCCGCTCATACCAGCCGATGCCCGATCTGGAGTCGGTGTCTTTCCAAGATCCATCCACAAAGAACAAGGTATCCCATTCCCAAAGTTCTCGAAATCGAAACCTTGGCCGCCCTCTGGCTCGGCCTCCTAAGCCTTACCCCATATCTTCAGTTCCGTCTCTGTCGTGTGAATTATTGAAAGAGGATCCCGACTGAAATGAGAGAAGGTCATATCGTTCCTCGCTTTCCAGATATACCACAAAAGCCAAGGAAAAACTTTCATGGATGCGTCTCTCCCTCTCTTGCGGATTCCGTAGTCCATGTTATAATATAGCGAATCCCTAGGGAATAACGAGGGGTTCGATGGTATCATGGATAGCGCCCAGACCTGGCGTGCTAGGTGACAGTCGAACAGAATATGATGGATTGTCTCCTCAGGATATCCGCACCGATCACATACTGTGTCCCCCGGTATGCCTCGACGCCTGAGGTTTTGCTTAGAAGCTATAGACCCCGTTAAAATTTGCCACATGAAGTGCCGAAGTTTTGGGGACATTTCACTTCCCAAACCGCTTCCAGCAGGATGTTGTTTGGTGGGCCAAAATATTGCAATCTTGTTTGGTCCCGAAGCTTCTGGCATACTTCATATCCCGATCTTACAGTGTACCTACCTGTCTTTGAGAAGTGCCACCCTACGGAGTCGGGGGTTATCTACTCGTCCGCCTCATACCCCGAACTAACAATACATCCTCAGGATGCAAGACCTGCTCCACAAGGGGCATATTCCAATGATTCGTGACGCCATCTATAAGGTCCTTAACATAGAGGGGAGGGTTATCATAAGCACCCCTATGTCTCGCTGGTCTTGGGTAAAGGTCGGGGATCCAAGGAGAATTCCATACTGAAATGGATGTCCCTATCCCAACCATGTGAATTATTCCGCGTACTATCAAGTCTCTGGCTGAACTTATACTCCGCCACTCTGTTAATTATCAATTTTTGTATATTTACAAGATTTATTATAGGATAACATAAATCTTCATAAAATTAGACCAATACTATGTATTTTAAGTATACAAAAATTATAATTAC
>OVAO01002350.1:0-12937 GCA_900406285.1 Biscutella auriculata
TCTTAGACATAGGATAAGCCCAAGGGAGTTTAGTAAACCAATCTAGCATGAAAACTTCAACCAACATGAAAAGTTAGACATAGGATAAGCCCAAGGGAGTTTACTACTTTAGTTTATTTGCTTGCTTAGGAGCTGTTAGGGACAGAACAAACCCCTTTAGTTTACCTAGATTTAGTAAAATCCATCATAAAACTTGTGAGTTAATTTCTCCCGAGTTGGTTTGACTTTTCGATCACCCATTTTCCCATACTACATTGATAAGCCACCAAACTAACGACCCAAAAATACCAGTTTATCAATTGGCGCTGTTGCCAAATCTGGATTTCAATTAACCATTAGTTTTTTGCATTTGATAGGGACTAGGTTCTTTTTATTTTTCAGTTTACTAATTGTTCTAAATTTGTTTTCTCTTTCAGGTGAATGAGCACTAGATCCAAAGTTTCCAAAACTCAGTTACAAAATCCTCGGGATATCAAGGCTCTAGAACGTCAACTAAGGAAGGAAAAACAAAGGCTAGAACAACAAGCTTTTCTCGAAGAACAAGAGATGGCAGATAACGCGAACAATGTCAACAATCCGCAGGAAAATGGCGATGAGAATCCAATCCCACAAGTCCAACCCAACCCACCAATTGCACTAGCTCAGGGCCGATCTGCGAACACTCCTAGGACTATAGGAGAAACCAATGAACCGACGGTGCATGGTAATAGGAATGACATTCAACCCCCTCCCTTGGTGCCAACAACTTCGAAATCAGATCAGGAGTCCTCACTATGGTCATGAACAACCCTTTCCATTGAATGGAAAATGAAGACCCCTTGGAACACTTGGACAATTTCGACCAAGTGTGAGGTACGGTTCAGTTGAATGGTGTTTCTGAAGATACCTACAAACTCAGACTGTTCCCATTCTCCTTGGGAGGTGACTCAAAGAATTAGGAGAAAGGACTAGGACATGGAGCTATAAGAACTTGGGATGATTACAAGAAGGCTTTTCTCTCACGCTTCTTCTCGCCATCAAGGAGTGCAAAATTCAGAAGCAACATTGCTACCCTTGGGCAAATGAACATGGAATCCTTTGCTGATGCTTGGAAGCGATTCAAGAGCTATACCTTGAAATGCCCTCACCATGGCTTCACTCCTGAGAGCCTCTTAGACACTTTTCACAGAGGTCTACAATGAGATTATCAGGCAATGCTGCACAACGCAAGTCAAGGTAGTTTCTTTGACAAATCTTATGTAGAGGGACTTGTTTTGATTGAGAAAATGGCTCAAAGTGACGCTTCACATGCTGGGTATTTCGATCGCTCAATGCCCAGGAAGGATAGCTCAGCCGAATAGAGCTACAAAGCTGATCTTAAAGCTTTGAATGACAAGGTGGATCGTGTGCTGCAGATTCAGAAGAGATCGGTTCACGTCGTTGAACCAACTGACGACTATGCTGACAACTGTGACCAAGAAGAGGTTAACTATGTGGGAAGTCAAGGGTACCAGAGACAGTACAACTATAACTACAACCCCAACCCAAACCTCTCATACCGAAGCAATAATGTTGCTAACCCTCAGGATAAAGTGTACCCGCCTCAGAAGAATTTCCAACCTCAGCAATTGTTTCAGAACAAGGGAAATTTCCAGAATTAAGGTGGACAAAGACAACAATTCAATCCAAAACCACCAGGGTATTCTCAACCAACTGCTGGAGTTTCTGACGATCAGAGCATCTTTATGCTTAAACAACTGCTAGAAGGTCAAACAAAGTATGCAGCTGATCTGAAAAACTTCAAGAGGGAGATTAACTCGTAGGTTGATGGTATGTACAATGACCTGAATGGGAAGATTAAACACATGTCAACACACATGAAGGCACTAGACACCCAAATCGCCCAGGTCGCCCAAGCTGTTAGGCGACCTCAGGGTCAGCTTCTGGGAAAGTCTGAGTCGCTCACTCATGATTTTGTTTAGGCCATATCTACTATAAATATCATCGAGGAAAATGAGCTTTTCGGTGGGGACGCGATTGTTCAAGAAAGACCCGAAGTAGAAGACTAAAAACCTCCTGTGCTTGAGCCATATGTATCTCAAATTCCTTTCCCAGGTTGTTTAACACTTACGTGAAAAATGAAGTTCATCAAGAACTTGAAGGCATTGAGAGAGCATATGCATGAGATCGAAATGTCCTAGATAATCCTAATGTTCAGTAGTCAGTCAAGGACGTTGTCTTGAAGAAGATCGAGAACATCGAGCATCAAAAGAAAATCTTCATTCCAGGCGACACAACGCACCTCAGGCCAACAACTGATCTAGCTAAGAAAGCAGTTCTAGGGAGTTTTCTGATTCCTTGCACATTACTTGATTCTAAGTTTGATGAATGCTTGCTGGATTTAGTTGCTAGCGTTAATGTTATGCCATTGTCTATTGCTGAAAAACTAGGCTTTACTTCTTTTATTCCTAGCAGGTCAGTAGTTCTCCTGGCAGACAACTCGCTAAAACAAACTGTAGGTATGCTCATGGACCTTCCAGTGACTCTCAGAGGAGTGGAGGTACTTACATATTTTGTGGTGCTAAAGATGGAGAGAGACAACAAGGCTCAATTGATATTTGGTAGAGCTTTCGTGGCGTCTACACAAGCTGAAATTAGTATGAAGGAAGCAAATATCACATTAGATTTGGGGATTTGGGGATTTGGTTTTTGGATTTCGATGATTGATTGATCAAAAGCTCACTGTGATTAAGGCATTAGGGAAGCATGTTTATCCTTTTTAAACAAGCTCACTTGGGAGGAAGTCCTATGTTTATCCATTTTACTTCTTTTGGCTTTTGACTTTTGACTTTTGATTGTTATTTTGTTATTCTTCTTGGGAAATTGGATTTGGTTTTTGGATTTTGATGATTTATTGATCAAGGGCTCGCTGTGACTAAGGCAATATTGAAGTATGTGTACTCGGAGAGCATTCAACGGTCAGCACCGCCGGTCTGTGCTGACCAGCATGGTAGAGGAAAACGTTCCTGTACCCAACGCCGGTCAGTCACAGCGATCAGTACTGACCGGCGTGCATCATACAACAGGTACGGGGAAAGTCTCGCCGGTCTGCACACACCGGTGTGCTTGACCGGTGGGACGCACGCAGTTGCTCTGGACGGACCATACCGGTCTGCACACACCGGTGTGCATGACCGGCGCGAACACCACGACAACACCTGCTCGAATCACACCGGTCTGCACACACTGGTGTGCATGGCCGGCACACTCACTTCAGGAACCCACAATCATTTTTTGTTCTAATTCTGGTACTACCCTGTCACCTTGCATATTTACATAATTTTGTTTCAAATTATTTGTATTCGGCGCTTTTATAAGCATAGACACACATAGACTGTGTTGTTTAAGTTTGGGCGAGAGACCACCTTTAGACTAATAAGTTTACTAGTCTGTTTTATAATTTTTGCATCATAAAAAATAAATATTTCTCAGAAAAACCAAAAATATTTTTGTTTTTATTCGGATTTAAGTGTCTAGGATTGCATTGCATCTTAGTATAGGATTGAGTCCCATTTAGACTACATTCACTTCGTGTTTTCAAAAAGGAACCAAAACACCTTAACTTTAGATCATCGATTCCGACCTAGTAGTTTTAAAAAGTCTTGAAGTTCTATGCAATAATGTCTGATATAAGATAAGCTAAGTCCATGGTCTTTGATACTTGCTAGTTTAGGATTGCTTTCAAAATAATATGAGTTTTTAATCCGACTTTAATTAACATGATTTTGGTTGAATAATGTTTCATGGTATTTTCTATACTCAAGCACCAATTTGGGCACCTTAAACCGAAACGCTTTTAGCCCAAATCGGTCATTCTCATTTTTAGAATGATTCCGTCTAACCCTTTTGCACCCTGTCCTAAACACTTATGTGAGTTCTCTTTTTGATTTAATGATTGCAATTTTGCAAAAACCTGAAAGTATAGAGAGCGACAATAGAGAACATTTGNTGGTCATTCTCATTTTTAGAATGATTCCGTCTAACCCTTATGTGAGTTCTCTTTTCACCCTGTCCTAACGCTTTTGTACCCTGTCCTAAACACTTTTCCGTCTAACGCTTTTGCACCCTGTCCTAAACACTTATGTGAGTTCTCTTTTTGATTCAATGATTGCAATTTTGCAAAAACCTGAAAGTATAGAGAGCGACAATAGAGAACATTTGTTTGGGTAGCTTAGGATGTTTGAGAATTGATTGAAAAGTAAAAGAAAAACTTAGTTAACTCTAGAACTTAATTTCGAACTGGTTATGGGTAGAACTAGGTTACAGATTATGAGTTTGACATGGAAAAGCTTGAAAAGAGAAAAGGAAAAAAGGGTACAAATAAAAAGGGATAGGATCAAAGGGAATCCAAAGGCTATTAGACTCTATAAATCAAGTAGAAAATTATATGCTCCGAGTAAGGCTAAGAAAATAAGCTCCAAGGAGTAGATGAGATAGAAAGAGTCTAGAAATAAGAAAATCCCTAAGTCAAAAGAAGAATGGAAAAGAAAAAGGACAAGAGAATAGGATTGGGTAGATACTAAGGTCAAAGTTTAGGGGAAAAATAGATGTTCAATGTTGTATGCCCCAACTGCTCTTTATCTTTCCTGATTTTGCTATAATTCTTTCAATCCGCGAGAGAAACCAAATTACAATCGACTTTCATGCCTTGTGTGAAACCTTCTCTTTTGCAATTGAATCCCCATTAGTCTGAACCGATTGAAACTATTGTATGCCTTAATCATATTTCGCTGTTGTTTAATTCGAATGTAGGAAAGCATTATTAGGCTAGTTAAGTGGAATGACTTGGCACATTTATGATGATTGATTGTATTGGTGTTTGAATGATGAGACAAGTAGTCATGTTAGGTTGGAAACGCTCTCATCGAAAACTCTAGGCTGTTTGGTTCTTGTTTTTCAAACCTCGATCCTTAATTTATAATTTGTTTTGTTGAGGGCAAGCAATGACTAAGTTTGGGGGAGTTGATGAGTGTGAATTTTACTGGTATTACCACTCGGTTTTCATTCGTTTTGCACTAGTTTAGGATGCATTTTAGAATCTCTAGGTTGCATTTGCACGTTTTTCATCATTTCAGGTGTAGAGAAGGCGAATGAGAGGAACTGAGCAATTATGGAGCATTTTCATAGCAAAAACGGATAAGTCCCGGGAAAACCAGACACGCCGGTCAAGATCACCGGTTAGGCCAGACGGTGGACCTCAAACAGCATGATCTAGACGAAGACCGTCGGTCAGGCCCAGCGGTGTGCACTGACCGACGAAGCTAACCCAGACCGCTCTAGACGATGGACGCTGGTCAAGCCTGCCGGTCTGTCATGTCGCGCAGAGATCGCTGGTCAAGTGCACCGGTCTGCACTGACCGGCGGAGACCCCACCGACATCAAATTTGTTTCCATTTCTGGCCTTAATTTTGATCTCCTATATAAAGATCCTATCCCAAAAATCCTAATAACGTTTTTAGTCTCATTTTTCTTAGGTTTTGAAATTTAGATCTCATTTGTGAGAGATTTATTTGGTACTTTTATCATTGCAATTCTTTTTCTATTTGATTGTTCTTATTATTTTGTTTGATTCTTAGTTTTCTAATCTCAATCCCTCTCACAAATCATGCCTAAAAACTCTCTAAGTGTTTTAGGCATGAATTGTGAGTAATCTCTATAACTTATGGATTATGGGTTAGATCCGGTAGAGTTGATTGTTAGAAATGGTTTAGATCTATATTAGAATAAGTATTCTTGACGTATCCCTTGGACTGGTCGAGCTTGTGTAAGGTGACTCGAGAGGCGACAGTTGCATCGATGGAGGCGGCCACGACGCACTTTCTTCCTTTTCCTGCGTTCAAAAGAGATAAGACTTAGTGAACCCCTTAGGCTGGAGTAAAGTGTTAGATTTGTTTGAGAGAAAGTGGAAGGATGAGGTGATTCGGTCGAAGATGGGACGAAGGTCTCGTCGGGTGTCGCCAGTACGGACGCTCGGGCCGTACAGAGGGGACCAAGAGAGTTTCCCACGACCAGATCGACTCCAAAGTTGACGCCCTTGTTAAGATCTCTCCTTTTAAGCAAAACATGAGATCCAGTCGAGAGAAAAACGGTGATATGGACGAGTTTCGGACGGCGAAGATGTTCGAGGGTGAGGTGGTACAGCCGGTACGGCCTTGCCGACCGTACAAGAGAGATCTTGAGTAAATCCTTTGACCAGTTAAACTCCAAATGACGGATCTCTTCGACGAGTCTCAATGATGAAGAACAGACGAAGCAAAAGTGAAAAAGGAAGAGAACCGAACGATGGAACAAGAATGGGTCTTGCGCTCTCGTAAGGGTCGAATACCAAATCACTTTGCCGAAGAAGAGAAAAGAGATTGAACGATTTGATAAGAACAAGGGGATGGTTTTCGGATATGACACACCGAAAACCCTAAGGAATATTACACATCCTTAGAGAACTCTCAACATATACCATTAAGGAAAATATTAGCTTGAAAGTTGAAAATGCCAAAACGGCTACAAGTCTTTTAAATAGCAAACTTGAAAAGGAAGAAAAACCATAAAAGGGAAAGCACAAAACCTGAGTTTTAGATAAAACCAAAGAGAAGTCTCCAACGGTCATAAGGCCGTTTGAATAGTTCCTTTGGCAAGTCATGGGATCTAGTGCAATGGCCTCATCAAAACCTCAATGAGAAAACCACATGGGACAAAACTCATTGAGGGAAAAAAGTACCTATAAGACCCCTTGATCCGGCTTAGATAGATGAAGGAGATGAGAGGAGGTAATAGATTGCCGGTTCTTCATCCTTCCTCCAATGATCATATCCACTCTCTAGCTCGTTCCAAGTCCTTTTCAATGCATTAGATAATCTTCTAGCTTGAGCTCTAGTAATTGGTCCAGTTGGAACTTCAAGTGAAGCTTCTCCCGGTTCGGTCTCATTTACTTGCTCGGTCAGGCATACATCAATTCTCAATCTATTCGTGAACTTAATGCTAGAATAGGAGTAACTAACCTAGTCTAGATCTTAGGAGATTTATCGCTGGAAAGTGTTTGATAGAATTCCCGAACGAATGAATATGTTGGTAGTCAATTCTTTCCAAGAGATTGTTTAAGTTATTGGCTAATTGTTGTATAGAATTGTGCTTAGTGCTTTCTATTCATGTTTTATTGTCACGCGATTTGTGTATTAGCATGTTAGGAAAGGGGCATCCATCACGAGAGTGAGTTAGTCTATATTTGAAATTCTTAGACATAAGATAAGCCCAAGGGAGTTTAGTAAACCAATCTAGCATGAAAACCTCTACCAATATCGATTTCCCTAATCCATGAGGTTCCCCCTTTTCTGAATTTCTATTTTCTAATTAGTTTACTACTTTAGTTTATTTGCTTGCTTATGAGTTGGTAGTGATAGAACAAACCCCTTTAGTTTACCTAGACTTAGTAAAATCCATCATAAAACTTGTGAGTTAATTTCCCCCGAGTTGGTTTGACATTACGATCACCCATCTTACCATACTACATTAATAACCCACCAAACCGACGACCCAAAAATACCAGTTTATCAATCTTGTCTTCCTTCATACTAATTTCAGCTTGTGTAGATGCCATGAAAGGTCTGCCAAAGATCAGCTGGCCCTTGTTCTCTCTCTCACTTTCAGCACCACAAAATCTGTTGGTACCTCCACCCCTCTGAGAGTTACTGGAAGGTGCACGAGCAAACCTACAGTTTGTTTTAGCGAGTTGTCTGCCAAGAGACCTGCTGACTTACTAGGAATAAAAGAAGTAAAGCCAAGTTTTTCGTCAATAGACAATGGCATTACATTAACGCTAGCACCTAACTCTAGCAAGCATTCATCAAACTCAAGACAACGTCGCCTGGAATGAAGATTTTCCTTTGATGCTCGATGTTCTCGATCTTCTTCAAGACAACGTCGAGTGACTGCTGAATATTGGGATTAGCTAGGAAATTTTCGATCTCAGGCATCTGCTCTCTCAATGCCTTCAAATTCTTGATGAATATCATTTTTGGCGCAAGTGTTAAACGACCTGGAAAAGGAATTTTAGGTACATATGGCTCAAGTTCTGGGGATTTGTACTCGTCTACTTCAAGTTTTTCCATAATCGCGTCCCCACTGAAAAGCTCATTGTCCCCGGATAGATCTACAGTTTATAAAGCCTGTACAGATGCATGAGTAGGCCACTCAGACTTTCCTGGAAGCTGACCTTGAGGTCACCTAGCAGACTGGGCGACTTGGGCGATTTGAGTGTCTAGTGCCTTCATGTGCGTTGACATGTTTTCAATCTTTCCATTCAGGTCATTATACATACCATCAACCTTTAAGTTAATGTCCCTCTTAAAGTTGTTCAGATTGGCTGCATACTTTGTTGAGAATACCCTGGTGGTTTTGGATTGAATTGTGGTATTTGTCCTCCTTGATTCTGAAAATTGCCCTTGTTCTGAAACTATTGTTGCGCCTGGAAATTCTTTTGAGGCGGGTACACCTGATCTTGAGGATTTGCAACATTATTGCTTTCATAAGAGAGGTTTGGGTTGGGGTTGTAGTTGTAGTTGTACTGTCGTTGGTACCCTTGATTACCCACATATTTGACTTCTTCCTGGTCATAAGATTCAACGTAGTCTTCAAATGGTTCAATTAAGTGAACCGATCTCTTCTGAATATTCAGCACCCGATCTAGCTTGTCATTCAAGGCTTGTAGGTCGAATCTACATATGTATCCTTTCTTGGCATAGAGCGATCGAAATCACCAGCATGTGATGCATCCCTCTGAGCCATTTTCTCAATCAGAATCTATCCATCTGCATAATATTTGTCAAAGAAACTACATTGACTTGTAGTGTGAAGCATCGCCTGATAATCTCTATGTAGTCCTCTGTGAAAAGTGTCTAAGAGGTTTTCAGGAGTGAAACCATGGTGGGGACATTTCAAGGTGTAGCTCTTGAATCTCTTTCAAGCACCAGCAAATGATTCCATGTTCATTTTCCCAAATGTAGCGATGTTGTTCCTGAATTTTGCAGTCTCTGACGGCGATAAAAAACATGAGAGAAAAGCTTTCTTGCAATCATCCCAAGTTCTTATAGCTCCATGTTCTAGTCTCTTCTCCCAGTTCTTTGCATCATCGCCCAAAGAAAAGGGGAACAATCTGAGCTTATATACATCTTGAGAAACACCATTCAGCTGAACTGTACCACACACTTGGTCGAAATTGTCCAAATGTTCCAGGGGGTCTTCATTTTCCATTCCATGGAAAGGATTGTTCATAACCATAATGAGGACTCCTGATCTGATTTTGAAATTGTATGCACCAAGTGAGGGGGTTGAATGCCATTCCTGTTACCATGCACAGTCGGTTCATTGGTTTCTCCGATAGTCCGAGGAGGATTTGCACATCGTCCCTGAGCTGGTGCAACTGGTGNCGAAATTGTATGCACCAAGTGAGGGGGTTGAATGCCATTCCTGTTACCATGCACAGTCGGTTCATTAGTTTCTCCGATAGTCCGAGGAGGATTTGCACATCGTCCCTGAGCTGGTGCAACTGGTGGGTGGGGTTGAACTTGTGGGATTGGATTCCCATCGCCATTCTCCTGCTGATTGTTGACATTGTTCGCGTTCTCGACCATGTATTGTTCTTCGAGAAAAGCTTGCTGTTCTAACCTTTGTTTTCCTTTCCTTAGTTGTCGTTCTAGATCCTTTATATCCCGAGGTTCTTGTAGCTGAATTCTTGGAACCTTGGATCTAGTGTTCATACACCTGAAAGAGAAAAAAATGAAGAACAATTAGTAAACTGAAAAATAAAAAGAACATAGTCCCTAGCAAATGCAAACAATTAATGGTTAATTGAGGTCCCGATTTGGCAACGGCGCAAATTGATGAGTGTGGTTTTCTTGTCGGTTTGGTTGGTGGTTTAACAGTGTAATATGGGTAAGATGGGTGATCAAGATGTCGAACCAACTCGGCGGAATTAACTCACAAGTTTTATGATGGATTTTACTAAGTCTAAGTGGATTAAAGGGTTTGTTCTGTCACTAACAAATCCTAAGCATCAATTGATAAAAATAAGAATTTCATAAATGAAGGAAACTCATGGATCATGGAAATCGATACTAGTAGTGGTTTTCATGCTTGATCGGTTTACTAATCTCCCTTGGGTTTATCCTATGTCTAAGAGTTTCGAATATAGACTAACTCACTCTCGTGATGGAACCCCCTTTCCTAACATGCTACTACACAAATCTCTTGGAAATAAAACATGAATAAAAAGCACCAAGCACAATTCCATACAACAATCAGTCAATAACTTATACAATCTCTTCGAAAGAATTGACTAACAACCTATTTACTTGTTTATGAATTCTATCAAACACCTTTCAGGCGATAAATCTCATATGATCTAGACTAGGTTAGCTACTCCTATTCTAACATTAGGTTCATGAATAGATTGAGAATACTTATTCTTATATAGATCTAAACCATTTCTAGCAATCAAATCTACCAGATCTAATCCCTAATCCACAAGTTATAAAGATTACTCACAATTCATGCCTAAAACACTTACAATATTTTTAGACATGATTTGTGAGAGGGATTGAGATTAGAATGGATTGGAACTAAGAATTAAAAAAATAAGAAAACAATCAAATGGGAAAAGGAATTGCAATATAAAAAGTACCAAAGAAATCTCTCACAAATGTTTCAGAATAATTAGATCTAAAACTTCAAAACCTAAGAAAACTTAAAGCAAAAAAATATTATTATGGGTTTTGTGATTGGATCTTTATATAGGAGATCAAAATTAAGGGAAAAAGGAAATAATCTTGATGTCGGCGGGGCCTCCGCCGGTTAGTGCAGACTGGCGCACTTGACCGGCACTGATTCTCCGTCGGCCCTGGCTGAGTTCCGCTGGTCTTTCTTGACCGGCGGTCTTGTCCAGAACGGTCTGGGTGAACTTCGCCGGTCAGTGCAGACTACTGGGACTGACCGACGGTCTTCCTCCGGATTGGCCTGTTTGAGTTCCATCGGTCTGGCTTGACCGGTGTACTTGGTTCTCCCATGACTTAGCCATTTTTGCTCCGTAAATGCTTCATAATTGCTCAGTTCCTCTCCTTCGCCTTCTCTGCACCTGTAATGATGAAAAACATGTAAATGCAACCTAGAGACTCTAAAATGCATCCTAACTAGTGCAAAATGAATGAAAACTGAATGGTAAGACGGGTAAAATACACACACATCACAAAGCTCTTCGATATTTTTTTTTTTGTGCTCTTGCCTCTCCAAGTACATTTGATTCCTCAATTCCAAATGTTTACTACGAGATCTGTATGGTTTTGATTATGGTGAGCGTTTTGATTATCCAATATACTCTTGTTCAGCCGAATCTCACGCTCAAGTTCTTGAATTTGTTCTTGGATAGACAAACGGTTTGGCATTCCTTCTTCAATCATTACCGGTTGTCTTTTTCCGGTGTGTGGCCTAAGCGGTTAATCATGGTGTAGATGTTCTGGAGCATAAGTGGTGAAGTTGTCAATTTGGTTCAATATCATCCTTCTCGAGTAAATCTCTAACTCGGTCTCGGCGTCGCTCAAGAACGGCCTTCCCAAGATGATTTCTTTTCCCTTGTAAGCCGGGATCTCAAAGACATGAAAGTATGAAAGCACTGTTCCATCGTGGATCTTGACACCAACATTGAAGATCATTCCAATTGGTTGCAGTCTTGGCCCTTCGAAGTCGGCTAGATCCCACATTGGTGGATCTCAGACCACAAGATTCATGTATCTTGTCATGGCGACAGTCATGGCGTTTACGACTTACCAGGAATCGCATGGTAGATCTCCAAAATCAAATCCATTGTGCTTGCGGGAATGTGGTACCTTCCAAGATCAATTCTCCTATCTCGGACCGGTATTCCCTTGGGAACCTCTTCAATTTCGTCGAATCTCGGTGCTTCGGGTTCCTCTTCTTCCTCATCACTTAGAAGAAATTTTTTAACTTCATCCTTATCTTTCCTAGATAAGTGTCTCGTCTTGTAAACTTGGATCTCGTTAGCTCATAAATCCAAGCTAATCAACCCCTTTTCATACTTATCTTTGATCCCGTTGCAGCTAGGAATAGTCTTCCGAAAACCAATTGTTCATCTTGTTTTTCTTCCGTTTTAAGGACCACAAACTCCGTTGGCACTTTGACACCTCTAAGCGTGATTGGGAGATCCTCTAATTTCCTTCGGGTTGCCGCTTTGAGTTATCCGCGAGGATAACGTTCGTTCTACAAGGGACAAAAGTGGAATACCCAAGACGGTTAGCAACAAAAAGGGCATAACGTTTACACTAGCCCCTATATCACATAGAAAATTTTCAAAATTAGTAGTATTGAGAGTGCAGGGATTAGTAAAACTCCTTTGATCTGCTTTCTTAGTCGAATAGAGTAGTGGCAAGATGGTTTGCGTGTAGACTTCAGGTATTGAGTTCTTCTTCAACACTTCAATTTGATTAAGTTCCTCTAGAGCTTTGTTTTTGATCGATTGATTAACCTTGGGGTTCGCTAATGTTGCCTTGATTTGAGGCATTTTCTCCAAGACCCTTAGCTTTTCAATGAATTCCTCTCTAACCTTCTCAATGAAGCGGCTTGGAAAAGGAAGTTTTTGGACATAAATTTCAAGTTCTTCGGTTTCCTTTTAAACACTCTTGGCGTTAGCCACTTCTCTAGGATGAGTCACCCCCTCACTTTGTTTCTCATCGTCCTCGATGAGAACAACGGAAGAGATGACGTTGACATACTCATTCAATGGGGTGATCCCCTTTCTGAGAAGTGTCCCCGGTTGCCGTTTCGAAGCCGAAGTGACTTGAGCAACTTGAGTGTCGAGATTTTTCATGTGAGAAGAGAGTGAGTCAATCTTGGTGTT
>OVAO01002351.1:1058-12937 GCA_900406285.1 Biscutella auriculata
TTTTGTGGGTTTTAACGAAACAAAGCAATCATTTTCTATTTGCTAACTAAAAAATCCCAATGCGAGTGGTCTGTGAAAACAGACGGTAGAGAAATTTAGGGTTTATTCTGTGTTTATGAATTGCTTTTAGGATTTAGAGGATAATGGGTGTCTGAATTTTCTGGGGTTCAACTGTATTTTAGGGTTTTTTTTTTTTTTATATGTCCAAATTTTATCCGAGTTTGGTGGTTTCTGACTCTGATTAAAAGGTTGTAACTGCTCTCTTGATCTCTTGATTAAAAGATTAGTGAATAAGCAACTCTTTGTGATTGTTACTTAAGTCTTTTCTTCTCTAGATGGGAACATTGAGATGACTTTTTGGATTATCATATCTTGTAATTNNNTTAGCCAGAAAGAAGAATTAAAACGTATTAGTTTGGATAAATGTTAAGTGTTTATGTTGCAGGCCACTTGAATAGATTGATTATAGAGTCTAGCTACATTGGCTTTTTGCTTATTCTATTGTGCTCTTTAAACTGATTGTAAAAAAAAAAGAAAAAAGTTGGCTAGCTTAACATTTACTACAATGAACATGTGACTCTATTTAGATCATATGACTTAAACAATATAGTTTTCTTGTGTATCTTATGTAATGTTTTCTCGTCCTCTTTTATTTGAGTTCAACAAGATTTGGTGGGCATGGGCAAAGCTAAGCTTATATTGATTTGTCAATCTGGTGGAAAGTTTGTGAAAGATGATGATGGGACAATGACATATACTGGAGGAGAGGCGGAAGCGATAGATATTAATCAAGATACCTCTTTTGATGACTTTAAGCTAAAGATGGCAAAACTCTTGAACTTAAATTATAATTCTTTGTCCCTCAAGTATTTTCTCCCCGGAAACAGAAGGACCCTTATCACCATGAAACAAGACAAGGACATGAAAAGGATGTATGATTTTCATCTGAGCTCAGTCACAGCTGAAGTTTTTATTACAGGACAAGAAGGCTTTCAGTCTGAAACAGCTTTGTCTCCTGCTAACAGGTATAACCTCTTGTATAATGCAAGAAGAAATTATTCTCTTTCGCAGCATTATTTTTGCAACATTTCAGATATAACATTTTTTGACTGACTGACTGACATTACTGACGTACAACTTAGCAAAAATCATTTTTTTTGCGTTTTGTCTGTTGAAAAGACCAACGCATCTCGAGAATTTGTTGTATTGCTTATGACGAAGTGGAGAAATAATTAGTCATTCTGCTCTAGAGAATAAAAGTTCATGAATTTGTGTTGCCTTATAATCTTTCTGCTGGGCTTGTGATAATCTTGTGTATTTAAATGCAGGCCAAATAATATAGCACTCGGAGCAGAGACTACACAGATGGAGTATGGTACAGTGGCCAATATACCCATTCAACTTGTCACAGAAACTCCTGAAGAAATCAACCTCGTTGATGTTACTTTGAGATCTAGAAAGGTTTCCCCCAGAATGACTTCGGAATCCGGTGAACTTATTGACATTCCCGTTACAATATCCACCAGTCCAGCACTATCAGCCAAATCAACCTCAAAGAAATCCAAGATTAAAGGGAAGAAGAGTCTTGTTTGCAATATCTCTAAACTGACTCCGAAAAATTCCAAACAATCTTTCGTAGGTGCCAAAAGCACCACTCCAATGTCTACCAATTCCCCTCAAAGTGTTAGTAAACGAAAACGTGTGATGGATGAAAATTTAGGAGATACTAGGAGAAGATCCTTAAGGAATAGGGGAGAAACTCGAAAGCCTTTAATAGAAACTGATGATGATGATTATGTCACTAGTGACGAAGGTACTGCTGACGATGTGGGTGATTACGATGTAGATGATGACAAGGACTATGTTAAAGATGTTGAGACCTATTACCCTGAAAATGATGATCTTGACTCCGAACACGAGTTGAATTATTCTATCTCTTATGCTAACGATGGTTCTGTCGAGAGCTTGGTAGCCTCATGGAAACGTTGCATTACTGGCGTCGGTCAGGGATTTGAGAGTGTTGTTGAATTTCGTGATGCGCTGCAGAAATATGCAGTTGCTTGTCGTTTTGGGTACAGATTAAGGAAGAATGAATCTAACCGTGCATGTGGTGTTTGTTTAGTTGGAGGTTGTCCGTGGAAGATCTATGCATCATGGGTACCATCTGAAAGTGTGTTCAGGATTAAAAAGTTTAATAAAAGACATACATGCGGAGGAGAGTCTTGGAAATCTGCTCATCCAAAAAAGAACTGGGTGGTGAGTATCATTAAGGAGAGGCTGCAGGAGAACCCGAATCAGAAGACTAAGAATATCGCTGACTCTATTTTGCAAGATTTTGGTATTGAGCTCAGTTATTGCACTATAAGACGAGGCATTGATGAAGCCAAAGGAGGGCTTCATACATCATTCAAAGAGGCGTATAAGCATTTGCCACATTTTGTAAATAAGGTTGTTGAGGCAAACCCTGGAAGTTTGGTTGATCTTGTGGTTGGTGAGGACAGAAGATTTCGGCGGCTTTTTCTGGCTTTCAAATCGTGCATATATGGCTTTCAAACTGGTTGTCGGCCGCTTCTTTTCCTTGATGCCATTCCATTTAAGTGTAGGTATCATGAGATTTTGTTAATAGCTTCTGCTTTGGATGGAGATGATGGTGTACTTCCAGTGGCCTTAGCCCTTGTGGATGTGGAAACTGATGAAACTTGGCGTTGGTTTTTGGAACAATTAAAGGTAGCTCTCCCCAGTGAACGGGCCCTTACCTTTATCTCTGACCGAGAGAAAGGACTACTGAGTTCTGTGTTGGATATTTTCGAGGATGCCCATCATGGTTATTCCATACATTACTTGATGGAGGATTTTATGAGAAGCCTGAGAGGTCCGTTTCTTGGAGACGGGAAGCCATCCTTAACGTACTATTTACTGGCTGCGGCACGTGCTGATCGACTAGATGGGTTTAAGGCTTACACCGAGCATATAAAACGAGTGTCTCCGAGAGCATATGAATGGGTAATGCAAATTGAACAAAAGCACTGGGCCAGTGCGTTGTTTGAAGGTGAACCATACAGCCAAATAACGTCAGATGTGGGGGAGATATACTCAAAGTGGATTGAAGAAATTCAGGAACCTTCCATTGTCCAGAAGCTAGTCACATTTGTGAGTAAAATTGTTGAGTTGGTAAACAGTAGCCAGATGAAGTCACAAGAATGGTTCAGCCAACTTGTGCCATCTAAGGAGGAACGTCTAGTGGAAGAATGCAAGAAAGCAAGCATGCTTAAAGTTTTCTTTTGTTCAGACACACTTTTTGAGGTTCATGACGGGTCAGTTCAACTCGTGGACATCAGTAACCAAACCTGCAGCTGTTTTGGTTGGAAACCCACAGGCCTTCCTTGTCAGCATGCGATTGCTGTACTAAACACAAAAGGAAGAAATCTGTATGACTATTGTTCAAGTTTCTCTACAGTTGAGAGTTACCGTGCAACATATTCAGAAGCTCTAAGAGCAGTTGCGATTGACTTATCTTTGGCTGAGAATGAAGAAGAAGAGGATGGACAAGTACTTCCGCCTCTGTTTTCCCGCGTTCATGGAGTGGACAAAAGAATCAAAGACAGGAAGAGAGGACGATCTGTATGCTGTACAAAGTGTGGAGGAGTAGGACATAACAAAGCTACTTGCAAGGATGATTGATCATCGCTTATCTTGGCCTCTGCTTCTGTTCATTACAATTTGTACAGAGGTTTGCATTCTTCTTCAATAGTTTTTATATAACTGCAACAACATATGTTGAATCTCTCTTTTATCTTTTAATGTATAAATTAATAAACTAGGAAAGTGTTGTGCTTTCGTGGTTAAGTAATTCTATTGGACATACTAACCATTTTCTGGTCTTCTAAGCAGTTGCTTTTTACTGCAGCCAAAATTTCTTTCGTCTCTCTGAACTACTGGATCATTGTTGTTGCTAAACCTCTGTAGCTAAAGCAGTTGTCTCTAGTTGTGACTATTCAGAGACTTCCTAAAAGTAAGTTTCAAGTATATGTCTTTGGAGAATTCTCTCGAGAAAAGGTTAAAGCTTGAGAAAAGGGATAAACTTGGAAGCATTGTGGAAGCCACATCGAGCTTGGACATTAGAAGCGAGGTGAATAGAAGACGAAGCCACGGTTTTATCAAACTGGTGATGGGTTTTAAAAGACACGAGCTTGGTCTAGCAGTAACTTATCCTCGTTGAATATAAAATATAAAATATAAAATATAAAATATTCAAGTCAATCATACCCAAAAGTAAATAACATACTTACTACATATAACAAAAACAAATTCTCCAAATTTTATCCTAAGAAGTTGAAGTAACTCTTTCCAGTCACAACATTATAGGAAACATGGTTTCCTTCATAAGCTAAAGTTCACACTGAAAATAACATTATTTTATTAGCAATACACGTAAAACCATTCAAGAACTTTCACAAACTTGGATAGGAAACCTAAGGTAGCGTTTTATCGATCTTTGCTATTTATCAGGGTTTCGTTTCGTAAGGTATTAAGTAGAACAACTAATCTCAAAAGCCTAGTCTTTTGTTGGGATTGATTGCTCGTCGCCTCTCTCAGATATCGCTACCAGTTTTTGTTCTAGGTTTATAGTAGATTGCTTTTGTTTTTCCTCCCCTTTCTTACGACGTCGGACTTCCTACTTATAGGGATATAGAGGTATCCTAATTCCTTTTGGAGATAGGAATCCTCTTTCTAAGATTCTTGTTTAATGGCGGCGTCGTAAGGAACTTACGTGGCCCGTCAAGCCAATGTGATTACCAAGCCCAGTCCTTATTAACTAGGTCCATATTTTGGCGGGTTTGATCTCAGTCGCGGGTCTTAGCTGGTCTATGGGTAAATAATGCTCAATAACTTGTCTCCACTCTCTATTTCTTAGCAAGATTATAGAGAGTAGGCCTACATTATTCATATTTGAGACACTATCTCTAGGCTTCTTATAGTTGTCATGGGCCTTTTATAGTTGTCATGAGATTTTTATGTTTTTTTTTTTGAATTATATATACTCATATTTCTTCCATTGTCTCTTGACGTAACAACGCTGTGCTGGCTTTGGCAACTTTGGTCTTCGGTAAGGTTTTCCTTGCTCGCCTCTCATCTCCTCCACCTTTCACCCCTTTCTACTACCTTCTTGGTTATGGTTCTATCGAGCTTCACTCGATTTTGCTCAAGTCTCCTTCACTTTTGAGTACAACCATGATTCTCCGGGTTCTTGGTTGGGTTTTCCTTAGACCTTCGAGATGATTTTTCTTCTAAGTTTCTTTTTCGGTCGTGACCCATGGATCTGCTTGTTTCGAGCTCAATTTTTGGCGCCCGTCATCGACCATTTTACTAATTTTTATCTCCTTTTTGAAAGATTCGTGCTTGGTTGTTCCAGTTCTCGTTTAGGAAATTTCCGAGTAGGTACTTCTCGCCTCCTATTTTGCAACTTAACTATGTCTTGCCCTTCTCATTCCCGAAGTATGTCATTTGTTCGGGCTTAGTTTGCGGGTTCTATGTTGATTTTGGCTAGCGATTCCCATATAAAATCAAGTCATGTCACGTAGTGCCGCTTCTCGACAAAATGATCCTGCAACCATCCTCGACGAAGCTGATATTTCAGAGATTAGATCAGTTTATGGTCTGCCTCCTGACATAGGTTTGAGGCTTCCACTTCCATCCGATCGAGCTGTTGATACAAAGCTCGATGAGATTGTGGTCTAAGCGCTTTCTTTGCATCAGGTTTCCGGGGCGTCGTGCCTTCCTTAATCGCAAAATTGGCTACACGTTTTGACGTTTCGCCTAGCCAATTTAGTCCTACTAGTTAGAGATTGTTGACAGCGATCCAATCTTTTGGGGAACTTAAACCCGTTGTCATTGGGGTTGAAGAGGTTTTAACCGCTTATTATGTTAGGCAGTGTGCATCCGATCCAAGTAGGTTTAACATACGCTTGCGCAATCATGCCCCTAGTGTTTGATTTTGAACCGAGTGATAGGAAGAAACTTGAACTGAACTGGCGGAGAAGATATTGTTTCATGAAAGTTGGTTATGACCCAGGTTTTCCCACTATCTGCTTGAGTGCAGGTAGGTGTAGGGTTCTTCTCCTTGTTTCCATGCTTGTTTTCTAGTCGTTTGACTCTTTCTCTTTCTTATTGGTTGCAGAGGTTCACTCTAAACGTTCTGACGCGAGGAAGACGAGAGTTCCTGAGATCACGGAGCATAAGCCTTAACATCGTGCAGTTGTGTTTCTCACCATCGAATTCGCACTAGCGGGAAGCACTATCTGAGGGTCAGGAACACATTTTCATACTATTTATTTTGTACTCTTTGAGTACTTTCGTTATAATTTGTATTCGGTACTTCCTACTTGTAGGTAACATAATGTCGGGTAGCCAACGACGTACCATATTTGATGGTTATGCTCGATTTTTGGCTGCATCAAGGAGACTTTCGGGTGCGACCCAACTTGATCCATCTGATACTCGTGATTCATGTGACAAGGTACAATGCTTAGAGGTCGTTACTTCGAAAAAGTGCAAAGCTTATGGAGAGGTTGCTTCGTCTTCGGGAGCTAGACGGGTCTGACTTCCTCACAGTGACAAGAATACATTAGTCACGTCTCAGCCTGACGTCATCGATGCGGGTGTAGAAAGTGAGCTGAAATCGTAGATACTCTCCATCGATTTCGAGTCTTTGATGGATGAGGAGTCACCCAACGCCAACGAGGGTTTTTACTCTGACCTTCTCAAGGTAGATGGTCTTCTGATCATTACATTCCTTTCTTATGACAATACTAATTTCCGTATTATGCTTTGGGATTTGGTATTTGTAGAGCGAACTCAGGTTGCGTGTTTCTTTTTACTTTTTTTTACCAGGCCATGTCGACTCTCCATATTGTTGACCATAAACTAGCTTATCAAGCCGAGGAGCTTGCCAAGGAGCGCGAGGTAAGTGAGTCCCTTAGGCGTGAACTGGATTGCGTGAGGAAGCACGAAGACGAGGCTCTTTCACTCGTTGTTGGACGAGAGGAAGAAGTTGCTACTCTCAAGGATCAAGTTCGTCGTCTTGAGTAGTCCTTGGTCGAGTTGAGAAACGATGCTAAGAGCTTTATAGCGGACAAGAGCGCTCTCAAACATGAAGCCAATGTTTTGACGAAATGCCTCGAGGTTTTGCAACATGTGTCGGATTTTTACCTAGGTGGTGCGAAAGTCATCACTAAATGGGAGACTGTTCGAGAATGCCTCATTGATGATTGTAAGGAGTGGAAATTAGAAGATCTTGATGAGCAGTATCAACATGTTCTCTGAGCTCATGCACAATTTAGGGGATTACCCTCTTTGGTGTTTGACGAGACTCTTGTCGGGCTATTAACTAGCAGGAGCGTTCCAGATCATGAAGTTTCCGGCCAGGATACCTTCACCCCTTCTCAGCATTAGACGCAGTCACTTTCAGACTAATGTTTTTCCTTTCATTAGCCTGATGACATTTCCCAGTGCTTTGTTGTAGACACTTCTGTTTTTTGGCCCACTAGCGGTGTGTCACGTGGATGGCGATATTTTCTTTATGACATTTTTCTGACATGTAGTCGTTATGACTGTTTAATGACTCTTAGGTTTTTTTTTTTTTTTTTTTTACCAAGATCTTGTTGAGTTCATAACTTGATTTCCCTAGATTTTGCATTTTCCATGGCTTCACTTTAGGTATTTCGTTATTTTTATTTTTATTTTTATTTTGAAGTTTTCCATGACCTTAGATTAGGAATTTCATTCATTCCTTGGTTTATTTGGTTAAAAATCTTGGCCTTTGACTAGCAATCTCATTTTATTCCTGAGTATTTAGCTAAGAATTTCGATTTTCTCCATGACCTTAGCCTAGGAATTTCGAGTTCTCCCTTGACCTTAGCATAAGCCAAAGGAAAATCGAAGATATTCGTCTCTGCGTGGAGACTACAGAGAAAAAAGATGGCGAAGTTTGTCGGAATGACGGAGCAAGAGGGAAGAACAAGACGTTATATACTTATTGCTTAGATAGAGAACGCCCAGACATGGAATCTAAATGCGATGATCATATTGGTGACAGTGACAATGACAATGACTGCTACAAAAGTGGAAGGAGAAAAAGATAAAATAGCCGCAGAAGATGAAGCAGTCGAAGATGATGAATTTATAAGCCGATTTGATATGTTTGACGACTCGGATGGTGCGTCGTCTGAAGATGATAACTTCAGCTCATACAGTGAGTCTTCAGCAGTAGAAGAAGAATCACCGACGCTACCTCCAGAGAAGAGATCTAAGAACGTGTCGATGATCAAATGTAATGGGAAGCCAGAGATTTTAAGGTCGGATATGTCTAAGCTAGAGGTTGCGGTAGGGCAACGATACGAGAGTAAATCCCATTTGGAGAGATGACTGAAACTTCTTGTAGTGAGGGATGGATTTAATTTTTATGTAGTCATATCTACGAAGCATGTACTCGTAGTTAAGTGTTGGGTTGATAGATGTCTCTGGAGAGTTCGTGCTTCTACGCAAGGGGATTCCCCAACATTTTACGTTCGTATTTACATTTCAGATCATACATGTTCTGTAACCGAGCTTGCTAATCGATCTCGACTAACAACACCAGACATTTCAAGCCAGTTGTACAAGGATATTGTCGACAACGTTGGTCAGTCCGTTAAACCTGCGAGTGTCGGAATAGCTATCAATAAGCAGTTTGGTACAAATGTATCTATTTAGTTACGATTGTTTTACATAAAATGATTTGGCTGATTTATATTATGCTGAGGCTGGTTTATTTTCTCTGTAACTGATATAATTATGTGATGCGGCTGACTTATTCGTACAGTGGTGTGGATAGGTGGATTATTGGAAACCACATAGGACGCTGAAACGTGCAAGGGAAATGGATGAGAGAACACCTGAGAGTGAGTTCAAAAACTTGCCTTCGTACTTATACATGATACGAAGGGCAAATCCGGGTACAATTGCGCGTTTTCAAATCCATGAGGAACAAAGATTCATGTATGTGTTCTTTGCGTTTGGTGCGAGCGTAACTGGGTTTCCTCACATGCGCAAAGTTGTGGTCGTCGACGGTACATTTCTTAATGGTAAATACAAATGGACGCTTCTCATAGCACTATCTCAGGAAAGTAATTTTCAGATTTTTCCAATAGCTTTTGCTGTTGTTGACACTGAAAATGATGATTCGTGGAAATTGATTTTTACGTAACTTAAAGTTATGATCTCCGACGACGAGGGTCTTGCGATAATATTGGATACACATAACTCGATAGGGAAAGTAATTGAGAATTTCTATCCTCTGGCTTCTCGGGGAATTCTCAAACCTTCTATTCACCACTTACGTGTGTTTGGGTGTATGTGTTTTGTTCTTATACCAGGAGCACAAAGACAAAAGCTAGATGCTAAAAGCATCAAGGCAATGTTTCTTGGTTACCCTACAACACAAAAAGGGTACAAGTGTTATGTACCAGAAACAAGAAGGGTTCTTGTCTCAAGAGATGTGAAGTTTATTGAAGGAAAAAGCTTCTATGAAGAAAGGAATTCGGACAACATCAAAGACTTATCCCACTCAGCCTCGGATAGAGCACAAAGCCTCAAAAACTTGCTGGATAATCTTGGAATTACCCCTTCAAAGTCTGGAAATCAAACTGATCCGAACACTACTCAAGAAGAACAAGGGGCTCAAGACAATGTTGAGGATGTATACCTTGATCATGAGGGGGGGGGGATAGAGGCTAGAACTGATCAGCAACAAGCTATGGATCAACAAGATGATGATCAACAAGCTACGGAAGCTACGGATCAAGTCCAAGATCAGAACCAAGCTTATCATGACCAAGGCATAATACATCAACAAGAACAAGCAGAACCAGTCCTAAGAAGAAGCACACGGGTGAAGTACCCTCCAAGTCATTGGAAAAACACTAAAGTATACTACAACAACAAGGCAGTAGCTCATCCTATTCAAAACACTTGCTCACTGGATCAGTTCCCTAAAGAGCACCAAGTCTTTATTTCCAAACTTGATCAAGAATGGATTCTAGATTCATATGAAGAAGCTATGCAACATGAAGATTGGAGAAAAGCCATTGATGAGGAACTAAAATCTATGAAGGACAACAAGACATGGGATGAGACAGAATTGCCTAAGGGAAAGAAAGTAGTGGGTTCAAGATGGCTATTCAGAATCAAGTACAAAAGTAATGGTGAAAAAGAAAGGAACAAGGCCAAATTAGTTGCAAGAGGATTCACCCAAACATATGGAGAAGAGTACATAGACACATTCGCACCAGTTGCTAAGCTTCACACAGTGAGAGTGATACTTTCATTAGCAACAAACCTTGAATGGGAGCTTTGGCAAATGGATGTCAAGAATGCTTTCTTACAAGGAGAACTTGAAGATGAAGTATACATGAGTCTTCCTCTAGGTTTAAAGGATTCAGTAGCTCAAGGCAATGCATTGAAGCTAAACAAAACAATCTATGGCCTGAAACAGTCACCAAGAGCGTGGTATCATAAACTAAGCACCACTCTTCTCACCAAAGGGTTTAAGAGATCAGAAACTGATCACACTCTCTTCACACTCCACGGCAAAGAATGTATTGTAGTCATTCTCATTTATGTAAGTGATATAATCATCTCAGAGAATGACAAGGTAGAAATCCAACAACCAAAGAGTTTCTCAAATAAGTATTTGATATCAAGGATCTTGGAGAACTAAAGTACTTCCTTGGAATAGAGATATGTAGATCCAAAGATGGATTATTCCTATCCCAAAGGAAGTACACACTTGATCTTTTGAATGAAACAGGAAAGCTTGGAACAAAACCAGCAAGAACACCTCTAGAAGATGGATACAAAGTCATTAGAGAGGGGGAGCTTGAAGATAAACCATTTGAGGATGTCACACGATATAGAAGGCTAGTGGGTAAGCTCATATACTTAACCATAACACGGCCTGCTATTTGTTTTGCAGTGAATCAAACGAGCCAACATATGCAAGCACCAAAGATGCATCATTGGAGTATGATTGAGCGCATCCTTAGGTATCTCAAAGGAACAACAAGCCAAGGTATTTGGATGGGTTGCAACATAAATAGTTGGCTATTGTGATGCTGATTGGGCAGGAGATAGAAGTGATAGAAGATCAACCTCAGGCTATTGCACATTCATTGGAGGCAATTTAGTCACTTGGAAAAGCAAGAAGCAGAAAGTGGTGTCATGTTCAAGTGCTGAAGATGAGTATAGCGCCATGAGGATGCTATCAACTGAACTGGTTTGGTTAAAGGCATTGCTTAAGGATTTGGGAATTGAAAATGAAGCTCCAATCACAATGCATTGTGACAACCAAGCCGCCATTCACATAGCTACGAATTCTGTATTTCACGAAAGGACTAAACACATTGAAGTAGACTGCCACAAGGTTCGACAAATGATTGAGCAAGGAGTGATCTTACCTTGCTTCAGAAAGAGTTCGGATCAGTTGGCCGATATCTTCACAAAATCAGCTAGCTTAAATGTTTGTGAGTTCATTCTTTCAAAATTTGGACTCACTTAGGGCTGGGAAAATAAACCGGAACCGAAAAACCAAACCGAAACCGACCTAAAAAAAGAAATCGAATCCGAACCGAAACCGGAAAAAACCCAAATGGATAGTAAATTTCAATATCCAAATAACCGAAACCGAACCGAACCGAAAAAATATGGATACCCGAAATATCCGAACATAAGTCTAAACTTTGAAAATTTATTAGTGTTTTTTAATATTTGATATCTATTTTTTAATATTTAATATTAGTTTTTGGATATGTAGTATATTTTTAATGTTTTATTCTTAATTTTAT
>OVAO01002352.1:0-12936 GCA_900406285.1 Biscutella auriculata
AGGTACGCGTAAGTAATCGTGATGAACCTAATTTTGAGGAACGTAGCAGCCGACAAGCTCTTACTACCTCTTTAATGCACACAGTTCCCCATTCACTCACTCACCTCAACTTTCTTCAATTTTTATTTTATATTTGTAAAATCCGCAATTACCTAATTTTAAACCATAATCGCTTTAACATATTTTAATTTATCCTTGAAACTAGTAAAATTTATATTTTCTCCAGCTCATTTTTCAACTGTCTGAATTTTGAAACAGGTATTATTTTATTTAAATAAAAACGTAAGTATTAAATATATCTAGTGTTAACTGATTTTTATCAAAACAAATGATCGTCCACGTAGCCATGTTGATGGTAAAATAAGCATGTGATTGCATTACAAGCTTAAATGATTTAATCAGATATTTAAATTAATTAAATTGATAGTGAATAAATGAGCCGGTAAGGTCAAACGAATCACTCTCCCTTGTTGTTCTTTATTTCCCTAAGTCAAAGCCTAATTCCCCCAAACATAAACTTTTTAATTTAACTAATTTAACTAAATTAATCATTTTCTCTTCTCTCTACTCTCCACTATCTTCTTTATAAATATCTCAGAATTCTCAGCTCTTTTAAACAAACAAGAAAAGCTAGCTACGCAAAAAAAAATGGAAGAAGAAGATTACTATTTCCCCGACACCGATCTTGATCTCAGCTTCACATCCACCACCACCGATCGTACATTCGCCTCCACGAGCGCTCGTTCCAGCCTTACTAACAGCTTCAACGATAGACTGTCCACTTCCTCCGCCGTAACAACCACCTCCACTTCCAACGTCAACCACCGTCGTCATGACCCTCACTGGTCGGCTATCAAATCAGCAAAACTTCTNGGCCAAACTTCTTTCCTCGGACGGAAACATCCACCTCCGTCACCTGAAACTAATACGCCATCTCGGCTCAGGAAACCTAGGCCGAGTCTTCCTCTGTAACCTCCGTGACTCCTCCGCAAGATTCGCCCTTAAGGTCATCGATCGAAACAATCTCACCACGGAGAAGAAGCTATCTCAGGTAGAAACGGAGGCAGAGATCCTCTCCTTGCTAGACCATCCTTTCCTCCCTACGCTCTACGCTCGTATCGACGAATCTCACTACACTTGTCTTCTTATTGATTATGCTCCCAATGGAGACTTACATTCCTTACTCCGCAAGCAACCTGGTAACCGTTTACCTATTCAGCCTGTTAGATTCTTCGCCGCCGAAGTTCTCGTGGCCTTAGAGTACCTTCACGCAATGGGAATCGTATACCGCGATCTAAAACCGGAAAACGTTTTACTCCGCGAAGATGGTCACGTCATGTTGTCGGATTTCGATCTCTGCTTTAAATCCGACGTGGCTCCTATATTTAAATCTCGTCGGTATCGAAGAACTTCTTCTTCTCCGTCGCTTCGAAGACGGAAAAGCGGTTGCTTCTCCATTACGTCCAAGGAAAGGTACGAGAGAGAGGAGATTGTTGCGGAGTTTGCCGCTGAGCCAGTAACAGCGTTTTCACGGTCTTGCGTCGGAACTCATGAATACCTTGCACCGGAGCTAGTCTCCGGCGAAGGACACGGAAGTGGAGTCGACTGGTGGGCGTTCGGAATATTCCTTTACGAGATGCTATACGGAAAGACGCCGTTTAAAGGAGGTAGTAAAGAACAGACCCTGCGCAATATAGTGTCGACCACTGATAACGTGAACTTCCACGTGGACGGTGAGTCGGAGGAAGCGAAGGACTTGATTGAGAAACTTTTGGTTAAGGACCCAAGGAAGAGGCTAGGATGCGCTAGAGGTGCGCAGGATATCAAAAGGCATCCGTTTTTCGATGGAATCAAGTGGCCGTTGATTAGACATTATAAGCCACCGGAAGAAGTTAGAGGACTTGTGATTAAGAAGTCGACGACGAGAACACATGCTAGTCACGTGATCGCCGTTTCACCGCGACGGAGGAAGTGGTTTTTGTGGAGAGCATTGTGTAGTTTACTCCGTGGTAAAAACTCTAGTGCAAGTAAAAACCAGAGCAACAGTAATTACTATCATTATATAGGCAAAAGCTACGTGAGTCGCAAACGCGTTTAAGGCTGCCTCTTGTTTTTTCTTTTTTTTAATTTGATTTACTTATACGATTTAGAGGTAAAACAAATATAGAGAGGTGTGTATATGTGTGTTAATGTATGTATACAATAGGATACTCAACGATTTTGTATATGAAAATTATACCAGAATAAATAAACGACAACAACTTTTACTTTTCTATAGATACTCATATTACATATACATTATCTTTATATAACCTTTTTAGATGAATATTACTTCTCAAATCTAGCCAAAATGCTGAGAAACCTATAAACGATGATTAAGGTTAACAACGTAAAATCAGCATTGTTGGAGGTGATTCCTAAAAAATCGTTTCAAAAAATAGAAAATCAAACCATACACTATTTCTTATAAATAGAAAATAATGCACAATGTTTAAAAGAAGAAAAACAAGGGAGATTTTAGATTATTTAATTTAAGAGATTCACATTCGACCTCAGTTGTATTCGATATGTGCGATTTGCGAGCTCGACGAACACCATTGAATATTGCTCGCAATCCGTCAAAAGATTAATACTATAAAACGCCGACCAATTCGGCTCTCTTTTGCAGGAACTCTTTGTTTTCCTTAATTTCGGTTTTACTTTGCATGCATTTACTTTCTTGTATTTAAATCCTCGCTTTACGTTTTATATCATTTATTTTATGCTATTTATGTTTCAATCCTTTTATTTTCAGTATTTACTTTAAGCAACTTCATTTCTACTTATTGTTCATTTTAACCCTAACTTTTGCATGTGTTTAAATTTGATTTATCTATTGAAATAGTCTATATTTTCCTTGTGCTAATTAATGGTTCAACAATTATGTATTTACCTCTTATCTATTAAATTGCAATTGCACCTTGATTATAAACAGGGATGACTAAATATAGCTTACAATCTTATATATAATGAGAGAAATTGTGTTTTCTCGTGATGACACGTGACACTCCCTTCTAGAGAATAATTATAATTATATTATAAAATAATATAATTAAAAAATAAATCAATGGAACATTTGGTAAAGTATATGTTATGTAATTGAAGAGGTTGTGAGTTCAATTCTCTCCTTTATTTTTGTCTTAATTTTTTTTTATCAAAACGACGTAGTTTTGATATGTATACATAGATATATACAAACTTTGAAATATATATATACGATTGAGGGTTGCGGGATGATATAGTTGCAAAGTTGATAAAGCTTTATCGTTGAAAAGGAAAATGAAAACTAGAACAATAAAAACTAATATACAAAGAATTATTCAAAACAAATTAAATAAACATTATGTAAATAGAGATAAGTGGATAATAAAAGGTAGATAAAAATAGAAAATGTTTTTTACAGAATTAGATATATAAATAGTTATTACAATATAGAACGTTGGATAATAAGTAAGAAAAAAATTGATAAGTAAATATTTGAAAAAGATAAAATAGATTATTAAGATGATAAAAATTAAAAATTAAAAATAACATTGATAATACATACAACAATAAATAGTTTTAAACTAATAACAATATTTATTTACTTTTTAAAACTAAGTCAATCATCATTTTAAACTAAACGGATAAAACCAATCTCAATACAAATTAAAAGTCACGTTTATATTTAAGTGATAATATATTAGTGAAAAATCACAAAAAAATAGAAAGATATATATACAAAAGAAAAATAAAAAAACATCATGTTGATAATAAAATATTAAATATATAGAGATATGTAAACCTATAAAAAAATACAAACATAATATATAAAGGATAAAAAAGATGAGAATAAAAATTCAAAATCAATATGAAAAAGTTACAATTATTTCAATATTTAGGAACTGAAAAAGACATAAATATTTTAAATGTATAGACGAGATTGTTATGATCATAATATAATATTTATAAAATAACACATAATATTTATATCAAAACCAGAACAATTTTTTATTAAACAAATACCTACCTATCACGCAGGTTGTCTCCTAATTAATTTTGACACAAAACCCATTTCAAATTACGGTAGAATTCTATATAAATTTTCTTAGGTCTATTATCCATAAAATAACCATAATTTCTCAAAATACAGAATTCTACTTTTTCATAAAATCTGACAATTTTGTGTACTATTATCCACCAAATAAGCATAATTTATAGCGTTTTACAAAATATCTGAGTTTTTATGGGGACTATTATAAAAGAAATGAGAATAAATTCTCAAAATGTAAATTCTAATGATTTACAAAATATTTTATTTTTCATGGGAATAAATCAACATATTTTCCAAAAATATAAAATTCTTGCGTTTTACAAAATCTCTAACTTTTCATGGCCTATTATCGAGAAAATCAACACATTTCTTAAATTAAAAATTTCTAGCAATTTTAAAAATCTCTAACTTTCATGGACTATTATCCATTAAATTAACATAATTTTCCAAACTATAAAATTATAGCGTATTAAAAATCTCTTAAATTTTGTAGACTATTACCCACACAGAAAAACAATTTCCCAAAATTCAATTTAAAATTCCAACTTTTCACAAAATCTATCGATTTTCTAGACTATTAAATATTACCCAAAGACAAAAATTATAGCGTTTTTACAAAATATTTCATTTTATGGACGTTTATTCCTTTAATTATTATAATTTTCACAAAATACAAATTTCTATAGTTTAACATGATATCTCACTTTTCATGTTCTATTATCCATGAAATGAGTATAATTCTTAAAATACAAACTCTAACATCATAAAATAATCTCTCAGTTTTCATAGACCATTATTCACCAAATCAACATAATTTCTCAAATACAAAATTCTACCGTTTTACAAAATCTTTCAATTTTCATGGACTATTATCCACCAAATCAATATAATTTTCAAAACAAAATTTAATGTTTTACAAATTATCTCACTACTGGTGAACTATCACCCACATAAGTAGCATAATTTCTCAAAATAAAAAATTCAAGCGTTTCATAAAATATCTCGTTTTTGGTGTCCCTCTGATCTACTAAATCATCATAATTTCCCAAAACAAAAAAATCTAGTATTTTATAAAATATCTCGCTATTTTTGGACTATTATCCACCTAATAAGCATAATTTCTGAAAATATTTTTTTTTACCATTTTACAAAATCTCAGTTTTCTTGAACTATTATCCACTAAACGGTAGAATTTTATATTTACAAAATCTCACAAAATATAAAATTCTACCGTTTTACAAAATCTCTCACTTTTCATTGGCTAATATCCACTAAACCATCATAACTTTCTAAAATACAAAATTTTAGCATTTCACAATATCACAAACTTTTCATAGATTATTATCCAAAAGTTAGCATAATGTCTCAAGTACAAATTCTTACAATTTACAAAAAATCAATTTTCACAGATTATTATCTATCAAATTAATATAATTTCACAAATACTAAATTCTAGCATTTTACAAAATCTCTAATTTTGTAGACTATTATCCCCTTAATTAGTATAATTTCGCAAAATACAAAATTATATTGGTTTACATCATCTCTAACTTTTCATAGACAATTATCCACTAAATTAGCTTAATTTTCCAAAATAAAAAATTCTTGAGTACTACAAAATCTCTAACATTTCATGGAACATTATCTATAAATTAACACAATTTCCCAAAATACTTATTTCTAATGATTTATAAATCTCTGCATTTTCGGAGACTATTATCTACCAAATGAACATAATTTCCCAAAATAAAAAATTCTAATGTTCTATATAATCTTTCAGTTTTGATTGACATCTTCTGAAGAAGCATAATTTCTCAAAATACAAAATTCTAACATTTTACCGAACTTCTCATTTTTGGTAGACTATTATTCATTAAGTTATTATAATTTTGCAAAATAAAAAATTCTAACTTTTTATAAAATATCCCAATTTTTTGGAATATTAGCCACCAATTCAGCATAATTTCCAAAAATATAAATTCTAATATTTTACAAAACTTCTTTTTTTGGATTAGTATCCATTAGTCAGTATAATTTCAAAAATACAAAATCCTCTTGTTTTATATAATCTCTTACTTTTCATGGATTATTATCTACTAAATTAAAATAATTTCTCAAAAATACAAACTTCTAGAGGAATACAAATTCTCTAAGTTTTCATGGACTATTATCTACGAATCAAGCATAATTTTCGAGATTATAAAATTCTAGTTTTTTACCAAACCCCTCGATTTTCATGGGGTACTGTCCACTAAATCAAGTAATTTCCCAAAATACAAAATTTTATTTTTTTTACAAAATCTATGAGTTTTGGTGGTTTATATTACCCACCAAAGCAACACAATTTTCCGAAAACAAATTTTTTAAAAGTTTCAAAACATCTTTGGACAATTATTCACTAAATCAACATAATTTCCCTAAAATACAATCTTCTAGTGTATTTCAAAATATCTAACTTTTCATGGACTCTTATCCACAAATCAACATAATTTTCCAAAATACAAAACTATAATGTTTTAGAAAATCTCTCGATTTTATCGGAGTATTCTATATTAAATCTGTATAATTTTTAAAAATACAAAATTCTAGCGTGTTACAAATTTTTTATTTTTTTGTAGAATGTTATCCACTAAATGAGTATATGATTTCAAAAATACAAATTCTACTATTTTACCTAATCTCTCACTTTTCATGGACCATTATCCACTAAATCAACATAGTTTCTCAAATATAAAAAATTATACTGCTATACAAAATCTCTAATTTTCATGGACTATTATCCACAAACCCAATATAATTTTATAAAAATACAAATTCTAATTTTTTACAAAACCTCTCATTTTCATGGACTATTACCCATCAAATCAGCATAATTTTTCAAAATATAAAATTCTAGTATTTTACAAAATATCTCAGTTTTGGTGGACCCATCAAAGCATCATAATTTTCCAAAATTCAAAATTCTAACATTTTGCAAACTCTCTCATTTTGTGGACTATTGTTCACTTAATAAGTAAAATTGCACAAAACACAAAATTTTATCGCTTCACATAATCTCTCCCTTTTCATGGACTATTATTCACTAAATCAGCATAACTTCCAAAATACCAAATTTTACCATTTTACATAATATCTCACTCTTCATTGACTATTATCCAACAAATTAGTATAATTTCTATAAAAGTAAATAAAGCTTGTGTATTACAAAATCTCTTATTTTTTTATGGACTTTTATCTACAAAATTGACAAACTTCCAATATAATTAATTATGACGTTTACCATATCTCTCAATTTTCTTGGACTATTATCTGTCAAATCAATATAATTTCTCTGTATACAAAATTATATCGCTTTGTGTAATCTCTAAGCTTTTAGTGGACTATTATCCACCAAAACAACCTAATTTCCCAAAATACAAAATTATGTTTTATAAAATCTCTCATTTTGTGAACTTTTACCCCCTTAATTAGTATAATTTCACTAAATACAAAATTCTACCGTTTTACATAATCTCACACTTTTCATGGACAATTATCCACAAAATTAGCATAATTCTCCAAAAATACAAAATTCTTGCATATATAAAAATCTCTCATATTTTGGACTATTATCCACTTGCTTAGTATAATTTCACAAAATTAAAGAATATAATTTTATATAATCTCTAACTTTTCATGGATAATATATAAAATTATAGTATTTTATAAAACTTCTTAGTTTAGGTGGTCTATTACCAACCAAAGCAGCATAATTTCTAAAAATACAAAATTCTACCGTTTTAATGAACCTCTAAATTAGCATAATTTTCCAAAATACAAAATTTCTAGTGTGATATAAAATCTCTCAATTTTGTGGACTGTTACCCACCAAATCAGCAAAATTTCTCAAAATACAAATTTCTAGTGTGTTATAAATTTCTTATTTTTGTTGATTATTACTCACCAAATTAACATAATTTCCTCCAAAATACAAAATTCTAGGGGTTTACAAAATCTCTCATTTTTCATGGACTATTATCCACCAACTTAGCATAATAGCCTAAAGTACGAAATTTTAACTTTTTTCAAAATCTCTCATTTTCTACAGATTATCATACATCAAATGAGTATATTTTCAAAACAAATCTCTAGCGTTCTACAAAACCTCTCAGTTTTCATGGACTATATTATCCATGAATTCAACATAATGTCCAAAATAAAAAATTCAAGCGTTTTACAAAATCTTTCAATTTAATGGACAATTATCCATAAAATTAGTATAATTTTACAAAATATAAATTTTATCGTTTTAAAAAATCACTAATTTTTTTGTAGACTATTATCTACTTAATGAGTATAATTAAAAATAATACAAAATTCTATCGTTTTACTTAATCACTCACTTTTCATTGACTATAATCCACTAAATCAACATAGTTTCAAAAATATGAAATTCTAGCGTTTCACAAAATCTCATTATTTTCATGGACTATTATTCACAAAATAAGCACAATTTCTCAAAATTAGTATAATTTCTCATTTAAAAAAATTGTAGTGTTTTAAAAAATTTCTCATTTTTGTGGACTATTATTCACTTAATCAATATAATTTCACAAACAAATTTTTACTCTTTTACATATCTCATTTTATGAACTATTATCCTCCAAATCAACATAATTTATCAAAAATACAAAGTTCTATCATTTTATAAAATTTATAACTTTTAATGGACCACAAAACTTGTATAATTTCTAGATACAAAATTATAATATTATAAAAAAAACTTTTCAATTTTAATGGAATACTATCCACCAAATTAACATAATTTAACAAATACAAAATTCTAACATTTTACAATGTCCCTCATATTTATAAACTATTATACTCTTAATTAGTATAGTTTCAAAAAATAATAAAAAACTATTGGTTTACATACTCTCACTTTTCATGGCCAATTATCAACTAAAATAACATAATTTCAAAATATATAATTCTTGTGTGTTAGAAAAACTCTTAATTTTTGTGGACTATTACTTATCAAATCAACACAACTTCTGAAAATCCAAAATTTTATCTTTTTTCAAAATATTTTAATTTTCACGGACTCTTATCATGAAAATCAACAAAATTTCTCGAAATATAAAATTCTATCGTTTTACAAAATTTCTCCTTTTCATGGAAAATTATCCATCAAATCATCATATTTTCCAAAAATATTAAATTCTAGAGTTACATATCACTCATTTTTCATTGACTATTATCCACTATATCAACTTAATTATCCAAAATACAAAATTCTTACGTTTTATAGAATCTCTCACTTTTAATGGAATTTTATCCATGAAATCACGATTTCATAGACTATTGTCCACCAAATCAACATAATTTTCAAAATACAATTTCTCACTTTTCATAGACTATAATCAAATAAATCGGCATAATTTCCTAAAAATACAAAATTCCAGCGTTTTACAAAATCTATAACTTTTCTTGGACTATTATCCACGAAATCAACATAATTTCTCCTAATACAAAATTCTAATGTTTTACAAAATCTCTCATTTTTCATGGACTATTATCCATTAAATTAGTTTAATTTCCAACATACAAAATTTTTGCGTTTTATAAAATTTCTCATTTTTGTGGACTATTATCCGCTTAATAATTATAATTTCACAAATACAAATTTCTACTGTTTTGCATAATCTCTAACTTTTCATGACCTATTATCTACAAAATCAGAATAATTTTTAAAAATACAAACTTATATCATTTTACAAAATCTATTAAATTTATGGACTATCACCAACTAAAAGTCATAATTTCCAAAAATAAAAAATCCTATCATTCATAGAATTCTCAATTTTGTGGATTATTACCCACAAAATGAGCATAGTTCCCCTCAAAAAAAATTCTTGCATTTTTTAACAAAATCTCTCTATTTTCCCGGACTATTATCCACTAAACTAGCATATTTTTTCAAAATACAAAATTCTAGTGTTTTACCAGACCTCTTAATCTCTTTGGACTATTACAAATCAAATCAGCATAATATCTCAAAATACGAAACTCTAGTGTTTTAAAAAATCTCTTAATTTTCATGGACTATTATTCACGAAATTAGCAAAGTTTCTCAAAACATAGCATTTTAGCATTTTACACAATTTCTCACTTTTCATGGACTATTATCCATCAAATCAACATAATTTTCCAAAATACAAAATTCTAGTGTTACAAAATCTCCCCCTTTTCAGTGAATATTATCTACTATGTCAGCATAATTTTCAAAAATACAAAACTTTAACATTTTACAAAATCTTTAAATTTTCCTGCACTTTTATACACGAAATCAACGTAATTTTCCAAAATGCAAAACTTTAGCATTTTATAAAATCATCATAATTTTCCAACATAAAAATTTCTAGCATTTTATAAAATCTTTTAATTTTTATGGACTATTTTCCCCCAAATCATCGTGATTTGCAAAATTTTAGTGTTTTACAAAATCTTATAAATTTCAAGGAATATTATCCACGACATCAACATTATTTCTAAAAAAAAATTGCGCTTTACAAAATCTCTATTTTTCATAAACGATTATCCATCAAACTAGCATAATTAAATAAATACAAATTTCTTAGTTCCAGAAAATATCTCATTTTCTGCGGAAAATTATCCATATAATCAGTATAATTTTCTAAAAATACCAAATTCTAGCATTTTATAAAATCTCTTAATCTTTTGGGCTATTACCCACCAAATTAGCATAATTTCAAAAAATATAAAATTCTATCATTTTAAAAAAATCTATTAAATTTCATGAAATATTACCCACTAGATAATCTTAATTGCTTAAAATGAAAATATTCCAAGCATTTTATGAAATCTCTCAATTTTTATGGATTATTACCAATCAAATGAGCATAATTCCCAAAAAAAAAAATTATAAGGTACAAAATCTCTTGATTTTCATGTGCTTCTCTACCAAATCACATATTATACAAAATCTATCAAATTTTCTGTAATATTCCCAACAAATCAACATAATTTTTTTAAATACAAAATTATAGTGTTTTCAAAATATCAAACTTTTCATGGACTGTTATCCAAGAAATCAGCCAAAAAAATCTCAAAATACAAAATTCTAGTTATTTAAAAAAACTCTCAGGTTTTCTTGGAGTATTATCCACAAAATAAACATTATTTCCCAAAACAGAAAATTCTAGTGTTTTAAAAATTCTCTCATTTTTCATGATTGTTATTCACTAAATAAACATAATTTCTAAAATATAACTTTTATCGTTTTACACAACATCTCACTTTTAATAGATTATTACCCATTAAACTATCATAATTTCCCAAAATACAAAATTATAGAATTTAAAAAAATCTCTCAATTTCCCTTAGACTATTGTCCATGGAATTCAACACAGTTTTCCAAAATACAAAATTTTAGCATGTTTAAGTCTCTCATTTTTTTGGATTATTACCTACCAAATCAGCATAATTTCAAAAAATAAAAATTCTAGGATTTAACAAAGTCTCTAAAATTTCATAGATTAAATAATCATAATTCCCTAAAATACAAAATTTTATTGTTTTAGATAACCTCTCAAGTTTTAGGATTATTACCCACCAAGTGAACATAATTTCTCAAACATTTTTTTTAGCGTTTTACAAAATCTCTCAATTTTCATGGAGTATTATCCAACAAATTATAGTATTTCACAAAATCTATCACTTTTCATGGATTATACACGAAATCAACAAAATTACTCAAAATACAAAATTTTATTATTTTATAAAATTTCTCACAATTCATAGATTATTATTCACCAAATCTATATACTTTCTTAAAATAGAAAAAAAATTAGCGTTTTACAACAAAAGTTAATAACATATACATCCGTAGTGAGCGGAGTTAAATATTGGGCCTAACGGAGAACTGAGAAGGATGCTAATAGTCCACATCGTATCCTTCAATTTATTGCAAGTTGGAACGTGGAAGCCTTTTAATATGCAATAATATTTATGTTAAATTCCTCATATCTTATATGTATATTAAGTGATGAGAATTATAGTGTGATCCAAATCTGTTGTGATCTGAAAAAATGATACACGAAACACCGAAGAACTGATTAAAAATTGAGGAAGAAATCAAGAGGGATGATTTTGTTGGACCAGCTGTAAAACTGCTACGAGTTATAGAGAAACAAGAACATGATTCTCGCTTACAGATTTTGTTCTGCGTAATTTAGAAATATGGCAATGGTTGAAGATTATGTTTTCAGACCCAATCTGATATGGTTGGTCCGACCAAAATCTATAAAGATATCATAGTTCATACTAGCTTTTGTTACCGGTTTGCAATTTATGTAAAAGGAAATTTACGTATAATTCAAAATTCTTAAAAAACCCGAATGAAATCTAAAAATTAGAAAATACAAACCCCAATGAATTTTATAAACTTAAACATGAAAACTTTAAAATCTGGAAAATCCGAACTCAAAAGGTTATCGACTGAACCAAATCCAAAAAATAAATTATCTGAAGAAATCATATAAACATAAATCTGAATCATTTGAACCGAAACTAAAAGCCTATACCCTAATTACATAGTTGCAAACCAAATAAAACCCACTTTTAAATGTTTTAATTGATATGGTAGATATATTATTCGATCGGTTTAATCGGATGATTTTATGCTCTAAGATATAATACAATTTTGAAAATTTAATTGACGATATGAAAGATGAGTATAAAATAAGAGAATCGAACCAAACAAACCTACTCAAGTGGAGAAATCGAAGATAAGATTGGCCGGTTACATGTTCCCCTAAACCAAATCTCAATGCTTTGTCTTGTTTCAACACATCTCCTCTTTT
>OVAO01002353.1:829-12933 GCA_900406285.1 Biscutella auriculata
ATATCAAAACAAGCACTCTTGTTGTGTCTTTCTTTTTTCTTAATTCACATCCTTTCATATACAATACAGTATCTTCCACTGAGATTCTTGGAAGCAAACGGGATTTCCGCACCTGAGGTGATAACTTTCGTGGGAAAGGATGGTACAAAGAGAGCTGTTAATCATCTCCTAGAGGCCAAAGGAAGAATGGTTTTGGGAAAGGGATGGATTGATTTTGCTAGAGCAAACCAGATACACATGGGCTGTTCCTTTACCTTGGAGTCAATCGGTAAAGAAGGATGTTCAATGATCAGATTGCTTCATTTAGTACCTAGTAACAAGAGGAAGTTGGCCCCAACAACAGAACCTAGAAGAACAGATGCATCCTCTAATATCCATAACAGATTCATGACATTCACACTAACACGTGAAAGTGTCAAAGCCTGTGAGCTGGTACTAATAAACTTCTTCTAACTAAGTACTCTTAATTTTGTTTCAAGTAACGAGTTAAGTACGTATCCATATTGATAGTGAGATGTGTTTGTTCTTATTATACATCGCAGCGTATGCCAANATGAGTTAAGTATCCATATTGATAGTGAGATGTGTTTGTTCTTATTATACATCGCAGCGTATGCCAAGCAATTACATGAGGGCCAATGGAGTTTATGGAATAGGGAAGATTACACTATTGGGAACACACAATATGGAATGGTGTGGATACTTACTTACAAGAGATGGATCCGTGGCTGTGGGAATCGGTTGGAAGAATTTCTGTGAAGCTAATGGTGTGTTGTTGGGAATGTCTTTCACTCTCGAGTTCATTGAACAGGACGATACAAGTTATGTATTTAAGTTCTGGCCGGGCAAGCATATGTTAAGCGTATCCTTTCATGAAAATGTTAGTGATGAATAAATCTTGTTCTAAAAAATTGTGGATGGTATTGTGGAGAGACGTTATTATTTCTTCTTTGTGAGGTTTCTTTTGGACATGTCGTGTGTATTATTGAACACATCGTTTGATTCTAATTTTGAACTATTGTTCTTTACTTTGCCATTTTTTGGATAAATCTAAGCCCTAGCTAATATATCGTCCACTTCTAAATAAGCCATGTTCCTTAACCAATCGTTGGGTTAGCGATAACGTCTAACAAAATTAATTAACCATGATGATGAAAGGCGATTACTTCTGATAAAAATAAAATCAATCGCTAGATATTAATTTAATGGATTATCATTGACGTTAACTATTTCAACGACATCACCTATAGCACCAATCGTTGATGAAAATCTATCATTTTAACAGCAATTATTATATTATTTGTTCTAATTTTTCAATCGTTTAACCAACGGAGCTATAATTTGTTGTGTACATCTAATATATAAAAGGTGCATTTCATAGATCATTTGGACACGTTTGAGGAAAATATTATTTTTAGTTTGTCAAAATAAAAGCAAAAAATGGGCAGAAATTTGAAAAATATTGAAATTGTGTCTTCCATGTACAACATGATCATTGATCATAGTTTAGAATTAAATTGAATATGCAAATGCATCATATCTCATTGTTCATATGCATTTTGATTTGACGAATGCAGTAAATGAATATGCAAACATTAGTGTGAGTTTGCGTGTTCAGTATAAATACATGTTGATTTTATTTTTTTTCTAACCATTTTAAAAATATTTAATAAATAGTATCTTTTATTCCATGTTAGTCGTAGGAGACTTCACAAATATTGTTCCAAACGAGGAAAACTCTGGTCAAATTATTAGCAAGAAATTGGTCAATTTTAGATAATTATTTACCTTTTTAAGCTGATACACAATATTTTATATTTATACGATTTATTTTGCCAAGTTAACAAAAATATCAACCAGTTAATTTTGTTATCGGAACCAATACATCTATATTACAATAATGAATTATACAAAACAGGAATGTGATTTTTATTTTTAAATAATGATATTATTTTCTAACTTTTTTATCATACAAATTTATGTTATTTTTATTTATCTTGATAATTTATTTGTTACTTACTAAATTATGTGTTATATGTTATTTTTAATTTATCTTGATAATGTATGTGTTACTTACTAAAACATTAATTTCAAAAAAAAAAAATACATGCGTTTGAACAGGAACTTAACTCTAGTCTATTCTATTAAAACAAGGTTTATCTATTATTTTTTTTGTCGGCAAAAAACTGAATTAATAAACGGGAGCCTTAGGCCCAAGTCAGGTAATACAGAGTTGAAATAAATATAATTGAAAGAAAAAGATCTGACACCCCGAGCTAACCGATCGGCCACCACATTGAGCTATCTCGGAATGTAAATCACAAGGTTTATCTATTTAAGAAGTCATATTGAACAATTTTATTTAATTACTAGACATATATTTCATTATAATTACTTAATACTTAATCATGTATTTTTTTACAATAATTTAATACCTAGATATTCATAGATTTTTTAAAAATATATTTAATAATTTAATAATTAAAACTAATAAATATCCTAAAAAATATTCTTTTATTACCTTTTTCATTAATATTTTATTATATATTCAGATTTTGTTTTCAGTATTAAAATTGAAATTGCAACTTGATAATCACGTAAACTAATCAAATTTATATTTTAAAATTTTAAATAAATACTTAATAAACCATATTTTTAAAATTAATACCAATCTTAAAAATATTTTAAAACAAATATCAATCTTAACATAAAAATATATATTATCATATTTTATAATTTAAAGTGTTAATTTAAAATTAAAAAAATACATGTGTTTGAACGCGGACTCAACTCTAATGTTCTACTAAAAAATAGTTTATCTACTTAAGAAATGATATTAAACTATTTGATTTAATGACTACACATATATTTTGTTACAATAATTTAATATTTAATCATATATTTTGTTACAATAATTTAATACCTAGATATTCAATTAACTTTTAGAAAACTATTTAATAATTTAATAATTAAAAACTAATAAATATACTAAAATAATATTCTTTCTATTCACCTTTTCATTAATAATTTATTAAATATTCAGACCGTAACTTGATGATCACGTAAAATAATAGAAATCTATATTTACACAATTTAAATAAATATTTATAAAACAAATTTGGTAAGCATAAATATTCAATAATCTAATAACTACAAACCAATAAATATAATTTCAATCTTGATAATCACATAAAAGAATATTTTATAATATTTTTTGAATAATTTAATAATTTAATACTAATAAATATCCTAAAAATATTCTTTTATTCAGCATTTCATTAATAATTTATTATATATTCATAGTTGTTTTTCAATATTTAAATTCAAATTGCAACTTAATATTCTTGAAAATAATAAAAATATATGTTTAAACAATTTAAATAAATATTTAATAATTTAATAACTACAACCCAATAACTATATATTCAATCTTGTTTATCACAATTTTATAATATTATCTATTTATGATATATCATTAAAAAAAAAATCCTAGAAGAATTTTCTTTGTTATTTATTTTTTAGGATTTAATAATTTTTAAAGAAATATTATGATTATAGACTTAAAACATTTTACTATTTATGATTTTCACTATATATTTTTACAACAAATTTTCAAACAATATTAAAATATAACTAAATTTTAAAAACATAAATGATTTTTTAACCATTTTAATAATAAGTTGAGTTTATCTATATTAAATAAAATATTATTTAAAACTTATGATTTATTGCATTATAATTTCGGAACAATCGATGAAATGTCATTCTAGTGGAATTTGCTTGTCGAAATGTCACCGTCTTTTTAAATACAATTATTTTATTAAGGTATAATGGTGAAATACGAAACTGTCTAATCAAAAATTGAATAATTACAAAGCAAAATTTGGGTAGACCCAGTAACCCACCCATTTCATAAATTAATTCAGGATAAAACCAGAGTGTTATTGCATCGTATCCCACGGTAGCAAGCCTCACGATCATATCCTTGTAGAAGCTCAAATTCAGTCTGTGGACCTCCAACTAGGAGCACTAAACGATTATTCCTAAGATCGTTCCTCAGTCTCGTCATCTCAGCCATGAATTCTAACAAAAGCGGTTTCATTAATTAGGTTAGACAACTTCGAGTATCCTTGATTTTTTCTTTCACCCCCCTATAAACTAGAACCAAAACATACACCTACCGTGCTTTTAGGTGTTCTTTATGTGAAGCTGATTCTAATCCTCCGTCTCGTTCCTATGTTCTTGTACTATCAAAGAAGTCGATGAGGCATCCCCGATATAATGCCTCAAGACTCCCATTTTTCACGAAATACTTTCATGGCAGAGTATAACCTTGCTACTTGTTCACTGTTTCCGAACAATATAAATGGGAATTGTTGGAGAGGACATTGATTGCGTATGCATTGAGATCTCTAGTGCCTTTAAAGGCTTTTGACACCAATACGAAATTTGTACCATCAGTCAAGTTACGCTTAACCACACGTAATGTGATGTCCTCTAGAAGTTTGTCAGGTTAATTAACCAGAGAATGTCAATTTCTTCTCGCTATCTCTCTTCTCACTTAGTTTATTTTGGAAAAATATTTCTGTTTTGGGCAAGACAAGATAATGAAGCAAGTTATTGAAGAGGAGAAGAAGTAGTGGGTTTAATAGGCTTTAATAAATCCAATTAACAAGGGTTGCAATAAATGACACCTAATACTAATTTAATTGATATAATGATACAAAGTAGCCCTGAGATTCAAAACCGACCTGAAATTTCCAAACCAAACCAAACCGAACCGGTTTGAGGCAATTCGAGTCGGGTTCGGAATGTACTGTCGAACCGATCGGCGAGAGAATTATTGTTGGTCGGGTACAGTAACGGTTCGGTTCGGAAATCGATTTCCGATGGTAAACCGAAACCGAAATCATTAATATTAAAAGAGAACAAAATGCAGCCACTCACTCGTTTCAACAAAAAAAAATTAACCTAAAAAAAAAAACTCAATCTCTCTCTCGCCGGCGAAAATATTGGCGATTTGCTAAGTTTTTTTCTTCGATTTTCCGGCGACTGAAGCTTCCGATCTTCTCTCCTTCTTCGGCAATCATCTTTTTGTTCTTCTCTTTCTCGTCTAAGCTCTGAATCGTGTCAGTTGGGCGATTTTAGAATCTAGGGTTTTTTCCCCAATTCGATTTCGTTTGATTTTATGCGTGTTTTAGCTTTGATTCGTTTGTTATTCACCGTTTTGATACTAAATGTAACTATGTCGTTTCTATTTTGGCGATTTTAGAACCTACGGTTTTTTCCCCCAATTCGATTTCGTTTGATTTTAGGCGTTTTTTGCCTTGGATTCGTTTGTTCTTCACTGTTTTCAATTCGATTTCGGTTTTTCACTCGGATTTTTCGGTTTTAAATCGATTTTCGGTTTTTTCGGTTTTGTAATTTTTGAAACGGATTTCGGTTTTTCGGTTTGTAATCGGTTTTCGGTTTTTGAACCGAAATAAAACCGAATTACCCGATTTAAATCTGTTTTCGGTTTTTATATGTACAATTTACAATTTCGATTTATTTCGGTTTTTGAAATCTTTTTCCGAAATAACCGAATTCTGAACCGACCCGAACCACTACTGATTTCGGTTACTTTCGGTAAGGTTTTGCCAATTCCGAAATAACCGAAAAACCGAAGACCCGACCCGAACCGACCTGAATCGCAGGGCTAATACCAAGGGTGCGAGTTTTGGCAGACGACGTAATGATGATTCAACTGGGCAATTACTTTAGTCTGAGTAATGCATTGAACTAATATGATACAAAATCGTATGATACAAAACCGTCTCCATCACAGTTGCAGTCAGATTCATATTCTGCTAGAAATTCAACTGCCTTAAGAGCATCTCCCTATAAATGAGGTAAGTAATTATTCGTGAGATTATTCCTCAGTTCCAACATGTCATCCATGGATTCTAGCAATGGTGGTTTCATTGACGCAACTAACATGGCAAAACCTTCGTCTCTTCTTTCGAAATTCATACAGACTAGAATCAGGTCGTAGAGAAATCGTGCTTTGATGTGACCTTTCTCTGCAACGACTTGTAATTGTGTCACCCCTTCCTGTAGTCTATCGCTTCTTTTGTAGTCAAAGAAGGTAGTTATTCCTTCCCGGTACAAGGCCTCGAGATTCCCAGCTTCCCAAAATTATCTCATGGCCACGGCTAAACTTCTTACCGCATCACTATATCTGATGGATGGAAGAAAGTGGAGTGGACCAAGAGGACATTCTCTGCGAACTGCGTGAGATCTTTAGTGCCTTCTAAACGCCTTTGATACCTTCTCAAGTTGTGCACCATTAATGAAGCTCGACCTTGTCACATTTGTTGATATCTTCCAGAAGTTCATCGGGTAAATTAGCCAGAGAAGATACCCTTCTGTTGTTCGCCATCTTCACTCTGTTTTTTTTTATTTTGACTCACTCTTCTCACTCTGTTTTTCCTCTCTTGAAGAAGACAGCTTAAATAAGAGGAAAATAAGAGGTTTAACGACGAGTTTCAATTGATGAAGGGTTGCAATTAATGAAAAGGGGGCTAATTTAATTGATGTGATACAAAATCTGTGAAAAGATATGAAATGAATCATTTTCTTTGGTGGAAATGTTCTAAACTAGACTATTATATATGATTGGGCCTTTCATACACAATTTGGACATTTTTCAAAATTAATTATGCCTTTTTTGAAATATAGGAAAAATACAAAAATCGCCAAAATTTAAAATTTCCGTCGGCGGAAACATGAAATTATAAAAATTTAAATAACTGAACATAGTTGTCCCCAATGAATTAATATTTTCAGATCCTTAATAGTTGTCTTTGACCTTTTTAAGGAATCTTTAATTGAACTTACTTATAATCTATTAATTTGTAGTTGTCCACATAATTTTAGTATTTTAATCATGATTTCTAATGTTTTTCTAATAAAATTATTGCATAACAAATAATTCATGGGTTTGACATCATTATAGTCATCAAGATGGTATAAGGTTTCATATAATGTCAAAGGTTGTCTACGAGAAACCATTAAACCAAATACAAAATTCACGATTTCATTAAAATTTTGATGAAATCATCATTCACGTATTCATAAAAAGTTTAATGTAATCATCATTCACGAATTCTTAAACCAAACTTAACATAATCATCATTAATTTTGATATTATGTTTTTATTAAAAATCGAGAAGAGCATTGGATTAAATGTTTCCCCTTTTTTGGGTCAGCTGACGTTAGTTCTTTATGAATTAAATATCCCCTTTTTGAAGGTAAAACAAGGAAGGGACAATGAACTAACGTCGTACTTGTACCAGAGTGTACTTCTGTCATTTACGTACTTGGTAAACTCACGTGTGAATTGAGTCTATTAAGTCTATTTTAGTGGATTGGGTGACTTACATTGAAAGTTAAGTTAAGCTTCTTTTCTTTTATTAAAAACCAAAAATCGGTAAGAGCTTTGAATTAAATTAAATGACATCAGTTGTTTTTGAATTAAATATGATATCCCCTTGCAACATTCGAAGATGATATCCCTATGCATCACTCAGTCGAAGATAGTGTCTAGTTGTACATATTTTCCACCGAAGTCCAATTTTTAATCGTTACGCACCGTTTGTATTATTCAACCAACGTTTTTACCATTTTGTATCAAATCAATTAAATAAATTCAATTAAACACTCATCCTTTTTCATTAAATAAACTAAATTAAACACTCATACCTTTTTCATTAAATAAACCCTATTAAACGTTGTACTGTTTCATTAATCACACCTCTTACTCTCTGTATTAAGAGAAACAGATAGATTGAAACGAAAAAAACAGAGAGACCAAATTTCCTACTGAAGATGGCGAGAAGACCAGCATCTCTGACTGATTTAGACGATAAACTTCTTGAACAAATCAAGGTATGGGTGGCCAAGGCTTCCCAATTTTGCTATGAATTAACAAAACGGTTTACTAATGTAGTGTAGGGTAAGAGAATGTCGAACCAATCTCGGGTAGTGATAACGCATTAGAATTATGGAGAATTCACTAAGTCTAACTGTAAAATATAAAGAAATTTTGTCACTAACAATCCTATTCAAAATAATAAGCAAAAACAAAGCAATTATAAAAAGTCAACACAAGATCACAAAAATTCAACGAAAGCGATTTGAACAAGATATTAAGGAAAACTAAGCGAATAGGTATAGGTTATTGACTCGGGTGATCAAGCTCAGGTTTATGCTACTCATTTATATCAATCAATGTTAATCTTTAGTCAAAGAATTATCTGAAATAGGCTAATCCAATTTCTTGGTAGAACCCCTTTATTAATCATGCAATTGTATAATTCTTTGACTAATCACATAATTAACAAGCATTTAACTCTACTCTATGCAACTACTAAACAACCCTAACACATTGTCTTCGTTAGGTCTCATTTAACACTTAATTGATTCATTCAGTCATTTCTTCAAACACCTTCCTGGCAATAAATTTTCTAAGTTCTAGATTCGAGTAGCTAAATCCAATCTAGCATTAAATACATCAACCAAGTGAATATAATGAACAATATCCTAAACAACATAATCAAACACTTAATCACCCTAATCTACCTAACTCATTCACTTAGAAAGAAGACTACTCACTAATCATGATTTCAACACAAAATCCCATGGATGATTTATGCTTAATCATGATGAAATCAAGCAAGGAGAATAAATGAAAGATGAAATTGCAATAATAAAACCAAGATCTTATCTTATTCTTCAAGAGATTAAGAAAAGCTTAGAACAAATCCTAAAAACAAACTTAGTCCTTAAAAATAGGGTTTTTGGTCCCCTTTATACTTAGTGTAAAAAAAAGAAGAAAAATCTTTGGTTTGCTTCTGGACGCAGGAGGAGTACCGGTCAGGTTGATCGGTACTATCTTTGGATCTGGCCGATAATATCTCTGTGGTTTCATCTAGGAAGTGCACCGGTCTATGTACCGGCCTGAAGTTCACTACTACGGTCTTTACGGCAAGAATCCAAGTCTATGCCCCGGTCAGGGTACCGGTGTGGGTCTGACCGGTATAGTCATCACGACAATGTTTGGAGGAAGGGTCTCGGTGAGGGTACCAGTCGGTTTTGACTGATATTGATGCTATAACTTGCTCTCTGAGTGGATACCGTCCAAGGTTGGCCAGTACTGGTTGTCGGTATTGCTCCCAGGAACTAGATTTGTCTCCTTTTGATCCAAAACAACTTATTATGATCCGCTTCTCAGTTTAAGCTCGACTCCGCAACTGAAATGTGAAATACTATGCAAATGCAACCTAAACACTCTAGATGCATCCTAAACTAATGCAAAACGGGTGGAAACGAATCCTAAAAACGACTAATAATGCTATACATCATGTACGGTTGGAAATAGTGTCACGAGTCTTTAACAAGCACTGGAATTTACCTGTCGTTCACTGGCAATGTCCTCTGCATCAACTCCCCTTTTTTCCACTATTCGAAAACGATGCTAAGATGAGAAGGTTAGTCGTCGCAATGAACACATTTCGACAGAATGAGAATCCCGAGGCATTGTTCCGAGAAGGATACACTAACCACTTCGACATAAGAAGAAGACAACAACAGGGAAGGGCTGTTACAATTATAAGTTGTTGCACACACCGGACACCTCAAAGCCCGGAATGTATATGGCTTAATTCTAGTCTGTAGGGGTGGTGAAAGCAAACAAGAAGGTTACAACATGTTGGATACCCTACTGAAACCAACGTTGTTAGAATATTTCAATTAGATGGAGCGAGTTCGGGTAGATCTCAGGAATACCTATTTAGTGAATTTACGGGGAGGTATTGTCACAGTGATTGACCTTCTAGCAGGATATGTTCGAGACATGGATTGCGGTTGTGGAGAAGTCACGCTGAAATTTCTATAGAATGTGCTTTTTTGGGGGGCAATCATCCTGGCTTAATGGAGGCCATTGACGTCTGTCAAAATACTTTTTGGCTAGATCAAATCGAGATGTTAGGTAATCTTATTTCTTGATGTTTCCTAATGTTTTGTTCTTGTTACTTATAAGTTTATCATTTTTTATGTTTCTTAAAACTCGTTTATTAATCGGAAGTTTGGTTTATGTTTACGTTTGTTAAATCATTCATTCAAACGTAGTTGTCCAGTTGTACACATTTTCCATGCATTACCCAACCATTTTTTTTTTGAAAACTTAATTGGATATATGGTTTTGGAACCATGAATATGCTGCATAAGATCTAAAAACAGTCAACTTTTTATAATAAAGCTTCAGAATCAATGAAAAAAGGTTCAAATAACAAAAATTAAGGGAAAATAACTTCAAGCAATAGAGACTTTAATGGAAAAACACTTTAAACAAAAAATTATTCAATCTCCTTAAGAATGTCCTCAAGCTCTTTGATCAAAATCCTGATATTCAGACGGTCATGCGGTGTTGAGCTCCGTCTAGTAGAAACAACAGTTGTGATCCGGAAATATCCCGGTCCGAGTGGCGTACTCGGTATATACTCCCATTGAATCTTAAGCTCCCTTGATGAATTTTCATGTTTTATCGTGTTTCCTTAAATAAACCCAATTAAACGAGCCCACTTCACACTTCTTCATTACAACCCTTCGTTAATTGGATCATTCAAACTCACTTCCCACTTCTTCTTCTCTTCCTTAACGCCGACGGAATGTAACTCAATTTCACATGAGAGTTAACTCAATCTATTCCAATTTTTATGTTTATCTTATCCAACGATGACGTCCTAAATGGTATAACATAATACTTCCCTCCATAACGTATATGTATGTTGGTGCTCATGTGTGTCACTCTTGGATTAATCTTGTGATGACTAAGAGGTTACATGTCATATATCTCTTATGTATGTAAATCATAAAATACAACAAATAAAAATTAATTCTATTATAGCACAACATCTCTAAGTCATNTCCGTTTTCTAGTTTTCATTTGAACACAACATCTCTAAGTTGTACCAATTGTCCAGTTGTTATTCGAATTACGTATTAGAAACGTAATTTCCTGGTCGTAAAGTTGAGAAACTTTTGCTTAAAATGGCTATAGAAACGTATAAGAAACGTATATGATGTGTAGGGGACGACTGAGCATAAAGTATAAGCTCGATTTTAGCTCGGCCGGACTCGAACGAGACGTTGTTGAAACTTCAATTTTGCGTTTTAACTCTCATCAATCCTTAAGAAAAAACCTTATATACAGAATAAATGTCCAATGAAAATGGAACATATGTGACTCTCTATCAATCCTTAAGAAAAAAACCTTATATACAGAATAAATGTCCAGTGAAAATAGAACATATGTGACTCTCTCATCAATCCTTAAGAAAAAACCTTATATACAGAAGAGATATACTATAAATTATAGTAAATTGAACAATATTTAAAATTGAATGTAGATTTAATTGATATAAATGAAAATTATAAGTATATTATGGATAAGAATTTTGGATATATCATAAATTTATAAATTGCATTGCTCATATGTTTGGCTATATTATAAGTAATGGTAAATTGAATATTTACAAAAGTTAAACAGTTTGTGTGAAAATAATATAATGAAGGTTCTATATTGTTGTAGCGAGAGAAAAAAACAAAATTTTGAAAATACTAAATAAATAAAAATAAATAAATGTATTCATCCGAAATTGAAATAGAACACATGTTACTCTTTCATCGACTCTTTAAAAAAAGCCTACTTTATAGAATATACTAGGTTTATTATCCCGTGCTACGCCCGGGTTGTTGTTTAATTTTTTTTATATAAACGAAGTAACTATAAATTCAGTATTACTTTATGGTAACAACTGATTTATATACATATATACATATAAAAGTTAAGTAATTATAAATTTAATATCAATATATACGGACACGTGTCAAAAAGGAATTTTGAATTTGATGTATTTAGATTTATGAGTTTTGTTTGATAAAAATTGAAATTTTAATTTAATATATAAAACAATCACTCGGTCAGAGGAAAAATATATAAAAAATATGAATAGCAAAATAGTTGAATACTATGAAATAGAATAATTTCTTTGGAAATAGAT
>OVAO01002354.1:0-12931 GCA_900406285.1 Biscutella auriculata
TAAGCCAAGGGTAGTTAGTAAACCATTCTAGCATGAAAACTCCTATCAATTATCAATTCTTTATCCATAAGTTGCTTTTAAATTCTGATTTTTATCATTTGCAGTTTAGTTAGTTTGCTTTCATTTTCAGTTTATTGCTTTGTTTTATTTAGTTGCTTAGGAGTTGTTAGTGACAAAGAAACCCCTTTTGTGTTGCCTAGACTTAGTAAAATNCTGGTTCGCTCCCATGAGAACATCAAGTTGTTTCATCATAGTGTCAAAATTCATGCACGGCGGTGAGTTGTCGGCTTAAATGACGAAGAATCTCTAGAAATGTCGTTGTGATTTCATCTAAGGCGAGGAGGGGCGTCATGTTGTGGTTTTACATTGAAAAACTTGGAGATCTTGGTGAAAAGTAGAAGAAAAATGACAGAGGAGAATTATAACTCTTCTCATAAAGAAGATGAGTGTTTCGAATCCTGAGTTCGAGAAAGAGAACTTACATTTTTTAGGGTTTTAAGTTTGATTTAGTTAGTATTGATTAGTTAGGGGTTAATTTTGTAAACAACCAAAAAGAAAATGGCAAAGTCCACCAAAGTGACTAAACCAGTAATAACTTTGGAAAATGTGTCTTTCGAGACAAATTGTTCTTGTTGATTTGTAAATAACTCGAGAGTTTATTTTCTACTTTAAAATTTTGAAATCGATTTCGGAACCAAAATTTCCTTATTACCTAATTCTAAAACCTTATATATGAAGTAAAATAATATTTATATGATTTATTGTATGAGGAAAATTAATGAGGATGTCATATAAAATATACAGATTTCTCAAATAATATCCTCAAAACTATATCCTCAAAAATTTTATGTAGACATGGAGTTTAAATTAGTCTATGGAACAAAAAACAAGCATTAAACATGAAAACTCAACTTGAAACGTAACTAACCATAAACGTGAATACCATATGTAACTAACAATGAAACAAAAACAACAACCATAAATACCTTAAAACAACAATAACACTTAACTAACCATAAAACAACAATAACAAATTTTGTCTCTATCCAAAATACATTGTTCACGAATTAACAAATTTCTGTTTCTATCCACTAGATAGTTACACAAGCAATACGAATAGAGTTTGTCTCCATTCTTCGATGGAATGCACTACCTGCAAAACCAATCTCTTTTGGAATAACCTTAACAAGAGAAACCCATAATAAAAAGCATGAATCACAACCAGCAAAGAACACAATTGGATTCTATGGATCCCCATTTGTGCTTTGACATACAACACATAATTAGAAACCATATATGCTTTGAAATTCAACACATAAAATAATTAAAAGACATCATCATGATATAATGGAAAGTGATATACACCACAAATAAAGTGATAAAATGGATATAGATGACAAGACATTAGCCGGGAAAGAAAAACATGAATGTCGAAGATATATACTTACGGTCAATTAGAAGAGCTTGTGAGGGCAGAGACAAGACAGACAGAGACGAAAAACATCACGATCGTAGTATTTGTGATTCACCTCCGACGTAACGCAACTCTAGTTCGCTCCCATGAGAACATCAAGTTGCTTCCTCATAGTGTCAAAATTCATGCGCGGCGGTGAGTTGTCGGCTTAAATGACGAAGAATTTCTAAAAATGTCGTTGCGATTTCATTTGAGGCGAGGATGGGCGTCATGGTTGTGGTTTTACATCGAAAAATTTGGAGATCTTGGTGAAAAGCAGAAGAAAAATGACAGAGGAGAACTATAACTCTTCTCATAAAGAAGATGAGTGTCTCGAATCTCGAGTCCGAGAAAGAGAACTTACATTTTTTAGGGCTTTAAGTTTTATTTAGTTAGTATTGATTAGTTAGAGGTTAATTTTGTAAACAACCAAAAAGAAAATGGCAAAGTCCACCAAAGTGACTAAACCAGTAATAACTCTGGAAAATGTGTCTTTCGAAACAAATTGTTCTTGTTGATTTGTAAATAACTCGAGAGTTTATTTTCTACTTTAAAATTTTGAAATTGATTTCAGAACCAAAATTTCCTTGTTACCTAATTCTAAAACCTTATATATGATTTATTGTATGAGGAAAATTAATGAGGATGTCATATAAAATATACAGATTTCTCAAATGATATCCTCAAAACTATAACCTCTTGATTACATTTTTCTAAATTAACCAGGTTTTATTTTCTAGGTTTTTAGAATTAGTGGTTTGCGTATTATTACGTTTTGTAACGAATATAAACTATAAGTCAGCCATAGATATATTAGTTGAATGTAACGGTTTAGGGTACTTACTTTACACTATTATCCTCTGATTTTTATCGGTTATTAAGAATAAAGTGTGAGATTTTAGGTTTGACATAGTTAGATCCAGAACGTTTTACCCTAGTTTCTGGGATATTAATTTTTGAGAGGAAATTATATTATATTCCGTCTGTAAATAGTGTATCTTCACCTTCGAACGGTTGTTCTCCACTATCGAACAATTTTGTTCTGCCTTTGAACACACTTCCTTGTATAGCGATGTGATCCAATCTATTTTAATTTAGTTAATGTAATATGCTTGACAAAAAAATCACGTTGCAAAAATATGTATATTTTGTTTTAATAATTTGAAGTATAGTTTTATATTGAACTAGGAGAACACCTGCACATGCGCGGGTAAATTTTTTATTTTGTATGTTTAAATTTTTATATATAATACTGTGTATTATTTAATATGTATATTTTTCTGCATTATACGTGGGTGGATTCTTTGCAACTAATATAAGAACACAAGTAACATAAGAGCTATGTCAATGAAGAAAGATAAAATGATGTTAATAAATAAATACTAAAAGTGACCAAAAATAAATACCAAAAGAGATATGTACATATTTCTCTAAAATCTTTGCACTTGTAGCTGCTGCAAGTTAGAAACTAACAAGAAAATCAAACCAAGTGTCAGATTATAATTATATACTCGCCTTGATATTATATGAATTATTGCATTTGATTCTTGAGATGACTTTCAAATTCGTGTTCAATTTCTTCCACCATAATCTTTCTCTTCTTTTCTTTTATTAACAAAAAGAATCAGATTATTAATCTTGTTCTACATCATACCTCATCTCTTCAAGGCCTCTTGCCGCTGCTGAAATAGAACAAAAGGAAATTCTCCATGGAATGTTTTCTTTTAATTTGTTTATGATTTGGATTTATCTAATTAACAAGACTTCTAGAAACAAAGAATGGTTCAAAATTTCTTCAAGGTACCTTCAGGCACGTGTTAAATAACTTCAAGCATAATTTTTCTCCTTGTAGCTGTAACAAAACAGAGAAGTAAAACTGATTCAGGATACACAAGAAACAAAAACAGAACGAGTAAAAATTACCAGGAAGATTTTTAACTGTGTTCATCGTCAACCTTTCCTTATGTGGAATCATTGGCCTTTAGCTTTTCAAGACCTTTTGTAGTAGCTGTAAGTAAGAACATACATCAGAAGAAAATTTATCTACTTAGACCTGCTTTAATGGATTACCATTCACTTAAGAAGTTCAATATTTTGTGAAAATAATGTTCGAACTCGCGTTCAATAGCTTGAAGCATGCTAGTTCTCTTTTCTGTAACAAAACATAAACCATCTACATTGTTCACTATCATCTCCTTCAATTAATTTTTAACCTTTAGTTGCTTAAAAAGTAGTTAGGGCAGCTGCAAAGTAGTTTCATAAAATAGGGTAAACTGATTCAAGATTTTATCTTGGAACCATGGAAACTGAATTCACTATAAGTGTTTATAATATCTCAAATATACCTTCAAACTCACGTTCAATCTTCCCCATGAGCGACCAATGTTCCTGACTTATCATAAGAACATCAATTGGATCGTTCCAAAGACCATGCTTATTCAGGTATGCTTAGAACATTTACAGCCTCACATGAACATCTACAAAAACTGAAACTAAAACGTATAAAGGTTTTATGTACATAAAAGTTACATTGGAAATTCTGAATCTAATCATACACACAAACACATCTCAAATAGAATTCAGATCATTGTCTAAATTCTATATATGTAACTGAAGATGGTATAAGCACACATGGCTGAAATGTATCAAACAATTCCAGCAGTGTAAGAGAAGAAACTCATTCTAATGTAAACAAAATTTTCTAAATGTGTTAACGGCTCAATTTGTACCTGAAACCATCTCTTGATGACTTGTATAGATTGTGCAATTTCTGAAGTGTCATTCTTCCAATCATTCTCATCCTCAACTAATATTGGCCCTTGATTAGCAATGATTCATTCCATTCTAAGTCTGTCACAAGTTGCCGCCACTGCTCTAGCCTCATAGATCAATGATCGAATTGTGGAAACGAACTTACTCCAAGAGCGGAATTAACAAATTTCTAGTACATAATTGATGAATAACTTTGATGAGAACAAAATGGTTCTTTGAAAGGGTTTTATAGAAAAATCTAAAATAAAATGTAACAGAGAAGTGAAGAGGAAGAGGAAGAGTAATCGATTTGTGAGAAATTTAACAAACAAATTAAAAAAGAGAAGATGAATCGATTGGTAAAAGAAGGAGAAAATATTTAACTTGAGATCAACAAGAAAATTTAAAACCATGGTTTTTTAATTAGTTTTTTTTTATTAATTGAGAATTTAGAAGTCAGAGGACACCCTTTCTTATATAATTCTATTATATAGTTGATTTATTAAGTAAAATTTACTGGTGTGGATATTTTAGCCTAATGGGCTTATCTTTGTATTAAGATCCGCATGAAAAGAAGAAGGAAGAAATTAGAGTTAGTTGGTCTAATTTCTTCAACAAAAAAGAAAGAAAACATTCGTCTTCTTCGATTTATCGTTTCTTTTTCTTCTTCTTTAACCTGTAGTCAATGGCGCGAAATCGGGTAATACAACCTCTCGACTTTCGTATTCCTTCGTAGTTTCGCATAGGTTTCTCAGAATCTATTCTTGAAATCTCACCTTCTTCAGTGTCTGTTTGTTTCCATAGTTTCGTGCATGTTGTTCATCTGTTCCTGCATACCTTTTTTTCTTTCTGGTAATACTAATAAAGTTGAGCTCACTTCTTTTTATGCATTGTACCTTGACATTTATCATAGGTTTTAATATATAAACATCTAGTGTTTTTTATATCTTTTATCTATTTATTTCAGAACTGTTTGTGGAGTGATTTAGGGTTTGTGAGATCCGAACGAATTTTTTAATTTCATTTGAGAAATTATTCTACTGATTCTATTTGTTCTTGGAAGCAGGAAGGATTGGTTTTGTTGCTCGATGTAAGCCCTCCGATGCATAGTATTCTCCCTGATGTTGAAAAGGCATGTTCCTTGTTACTGCAAAAGAAGGTAATATCTTTTTTTTTTTCTGAAGTTATTTCTCACATATTTCTATTTTTTTGGAGATTTCGTTATTTGACTTAGGACTTTTGTCTGTTGTTGCAGTTGATTTACAACAAGTATGATGAAGTTGGAATTGTTGTCTTTGGAACTGAAGGTCTTCTGTCTCTTCTTTTACTCATTTTGATTTTTTGATCCACACGTATTATTGATACTCTGGCTTGTAGCTTTCCATGCCTGTGATAATGCTTTAGTTGTTAGGTTTAGAGTAGTAAATTAGGAACCTAATCACTTCTTTAAGCTTTGATCTAGTTCGTTTTAACTAGGATAATATCAATTTCGTGCTTTTTACTCAACTCTCTTAATTCTGGTTCATGTAACCTCTGCAGATACCAACAATGAGCTTGCTAGGGAAATAGGTGGATATGAGCATGTTTCGGTTTTAAGGTTTATCCGAGTTGTTGATGAAGGAGTGGCTGAGAATGTAAAGCGGCTTCCTCGTGGAACTGTAGCTGGCGACTGTATCCGATTCTGCTAATTTTGTTTTTTTTTTATCATTTTCGTTCGTTTATACTCCTTGGTTCTTTGACTTGCTTCAGTTCTTGATGCTTTAATTGTTGGGATGGATATGCTTATAAAGATGTATGGCGCTTCGCAAAAGGGGAAAAAACGATTGTGTCTCATCACGAATGCGGCATGTCCTACCAAAGATCCATTTGAAGGGACGAAAGATGATCAAGTCAGCACTATTGTTATGAAAATGGCTGTGGAGGGTATAAAGATGGAAAACATTGTTATGAGGCCCAGTAAAAGCGGTGATATTCATGAGAAAATAATGGAGGAGAATGATCATTTGTTGAATTTATTCTCCAGCAATGCAATTGCGAAAACAGTTCATGTTGAGAGTCCACTATCACTGTTTGGTTCCGTAAAGACCAGGAGAGTTGCTCCAGTTACTTTATTCAGGGGTGACCTTGAGATTAATCCAACAATGAAGATTAAGGTGACAATTGTGTGGTTGTATCTTTTGCTTGTAGGCAATGTTTCTGGATATCACCCAACTTGCTGTGTTATCCAGTACCTTTGAGATAGACATTATCTGAGAAGATTAAGTTTGAATTTGCATTTTGCAGGTATGGGTTTATAAGAAAGTGGCTGAGGAGAGACTTCCCACGCTAAAAATGTATTCTGACAAAGCGCCTCCAACTGACAAGTTTGCCAAACATGAAGTGAAAATCGATTATGATTACAAAGTTAATGCAGAATCTAATCAGGTTCTTGCTCCAGAAGAAAGGATCAAGGGATTTCGCTATGGACCTCAAGTTATTCCTATATCACCAGATCAGATAGAAACACTGAAGTTCAAAACAGAAAAAGGCATGAAGCTTCTGGGATTTACTGATGCGTCAAACATAATGCGGTAAGCATAAGGACATATATGTTTCTTTGTCTGTAAACTCTCTTGGTTGTTCAAGTTTAAGAGAAAGTTGTTTTGTGATTTTCTCTGCATGTCAATGAAGACATTATTACATGAAAGATGTGAATCTAGTTGTTCCCGACCCCAACAAAGAAAAATCTGTTATTGCCACCTCTGCCATTGCTAGAGAAATGAAGGCAACAAACAAAGTGGCGATTGTACGTTGTGTCTGGAGAAATGGACAAGGGAATGTGGTTGTTGGGGTCCTGACCCCAAATGTGTCTGCAAGAGATGACACCGTAAGTTAATAGTTTTATCTACTCAGAGGAACACATTTATCTGAATCTGACTAACTTGATGATCAATAAAATTTCTTGCAGCCTGATTCATTTTACTTCAACGTGCTACCTTTTGCCGAGGATGTCCGCGAGTTTCCATTTCCTTCTTTCAACAGACTTCCTCCATCGTGGAAGCCAGATGAACAACAGCAAGCAGTAGCAGATAATTTCGTTAAGATGCTTGACCTTGCACCTTCTGATAAAGAGGAAGTACTAAAGCCTGATCTTACTCCTAACCCAGTTTTGCAGGTAACCCAGTTCTATTTTTTTCCTGATTTGGACTACTGATAATTTTTGTTCTCGTGCGTTTTTGATGAAAGATATAACATTAATATCTCTTATCAGCGGTTTTATGAATACTTAGAGTTGAAATCGGGATGCACGGATGCTTCTTTACCTCCAATGGATGAAGCTTTCAAGAGAATTATGGAGCAGGATCCTAAACTCGCTTCCAGCAATAATTCGATAATGGATGGGATACGTGGAAGTTTTGAAGTCAAGGAGAACCCCAAAGGTTTTTGTTTCCCATGAATTCATTAGCTTTCAGCAAAGAAGCTGAATTTTTATCATTTCTTAATTCATCAACATGACTTTCAATGCAGTTGAAAAAGACTTCTACGAGATTGTTACGAGATAAGCAATCGGGCTCGGATGATGAAGACAATCGCATGGTTACGTATAATACCAACGAGAACAAAATTGACAAAGTCGGAGATGCAAACCCAATTAAAGATTTTGAAGGCATGATATCCCGTAGAGATAACCATGATTGGATCGATAAAGCAATCACACAAATGAAAAACCTAATAGTGAAGCTCGTAGAAGATAGTAGCGATAAGAATGGCGACAAAGCATTGGAATGTGTGCTCGCTCTACGTAAAGGATGTGTCTTGGAACAGGTCTCATCTCCTTTCTCTCTAGGAACTTGATCATTTCTTCTCTAAACTCTTATTTAATTGATACTTCTTTTACATTCGTGGTCAGGAGCCGAAGAAATTCAACGAGTTCTTGAATCATCTCTTCAAATTATGCCAAGAAAGAAACTTATCCCGTTTTCTCAAACATTTCATGTCCAAGGAAATCATGTTGATTCCCAAATCCGAAGCAGTAGACAGGTCTAAAGAGAAAATGTTCTTTAATTTTTAATGATTAAATTGGTCTGAAATAATATAGTGTGTGTTGGTTGGTCGTTGATTTTAAGCAGTGATGTTGCGGACGAGGACGCTGGAGTATTCACAGTCAAACAAGAGCCCAAGCTCGAGAGCTAACTACATTTCCACCGACTCACTGTGACACTAATTGTTTGGCCGTTTTATTTTTCTTATTAACTACGACCTTGGCATGTTATGGAATTCGGCAAATTTGTTATCATAGATTCTCACATTCCATAACTAATATCACAAACCACTCTTTTTTGGTAACTAATCGTTCTGTAAAAATTGGTTAGAGCAACATTATTATGGGATTATACGTCATATACACACTTTTTCTTTCCCTAACACACTTTCAACACGTAATATTACCTTTCTAACCTCATCTACTTTTGACTCAAATCGATAACATTTCATTTCAGTTTTCTCCTTTATTTTAAAAATCATTTCTTCATCAACTCAAAACCAAAACATGATCAAATTATTGTTTCTTCGAGTTCAAATGGCGGAAACAAACTACAATCAACAACGAACACCAATCATTATCGTCTCAACGACGCCATAATTCCCTTTTAGGTTTGGTTGCAATTGTATTGTAACTCGTAAAAACCAATTTCTGGAAATTTTGGTTTTTATTCCATCTTAGTTACTAGAAAAATGTATTTACATGTTTGAAACCATATATTCGCTTAATTTTGGTTAAATCTATTTTTAACTTTTTGTGAAGATGGATAATTGGTTTTGGTTTTGGTTTTGTGATATTTGGTTTTGTAAAGAGTTGCATTTATAAGAAAAAAACATAAAAAGTTGCATTTATAAGAACAAGACAACTACATTCGTGACTACAACAAAAAACTAAAATTGTGACTACTTCCGAATACCACATCCGTGACTACAAATGACTAGACAATGACAAAGACACAATTACAACACAAATCAACACAATGAAAAAGACACAAAACATGGCAAAGACACAAGAAAATACTCATTTGCCGTGAGTCCTCATTAATCTGTGAGTCTTCATTAGTCTGTGATTCTCCACAATCCATTCAATCCGTGAGTCTCCATTACTCATTCACTTCTCCTACAAAACATATTACTCATTCATAGCTTTTGTCAAGATTTTACATGAAGTCTTAGGAAGTCTAAGGCAAGACATCGCGTATACCGAGAGACATATTGCTACCGCTTTCAAGAAGGTTTCTTTTCTGCCTAACGATAATGACTTTGCATACCATCCCCCAAGACGGGAATTGNCATTGCTACCGCTTTCAAGAGGGTTTCTTTTCTGCCTAACGATAATGACTTTGCATACCATCCCCCAAGACGGGAATTGAGGCTGTCTCTAATGAAATTGAGCAATTTAACCTTTGATCCACTGAAAACCTCCGGCAATCCCAGGTATTTACTTGCTCCTCCCTCATTGAAAACATTGAGAATCTGTTTAAGCTGCAACTTTACTCCATCTTTCGCTTTACTCCCAAAAGTAATGGAGGATTTTACCAAATTTATTTGTTGCCATGTCGCCTCTCCATAGGAGTCTAAAATCCGCTTCAAGTTCTCAATTTGAGCTGGTGCCACTTTGCATAGGAATAAAGCATCATCTGCAAAGAAAAGATGATTAATCGATGGGCCTGAGCAACCAAATCTAATTCATTGAATTTCTGATCTCAACTCAGCTTTCTGAAGGAGGAATGAAAGGCCTTCTGCACACAGATCAAACAAAAATGGAGACAGAGGGTCTCCCTAGCGAAACCCTCGCTGCGGCTTAATCAATCTGAAAAGGCGATCATTAATGAGCATAGAGTATGAAACAGAGGAAATACAGAACATGATCCACTCTACAAACCTTGCATGAAATCCCAAAGCCATTAAAATAGCACGCAAGAAAGACCACTCCATTCGGTCGTATGCCTTAGACATATCTATTTTAACCGCCACATATTCCTTTGAAATTCTTGGATGAGTCCTTAGGCTATGAACGAATTCATGTGCCACTAAGATGTTATCAGTGATGAGCCTGTTAGCAATGAAAGCTGACTGAGTAGGAGAGACTATCTATTCAAAATCGGCGTCAGTCTTTGTACCAGAATATTTGATATGACCTTGTATAGCACATAACAGAGACTAATCGGCCTAAGATTGCTCATTCTGGAGGAGTCTGCTGTTTTCGGGATCGGACATAGGTATGTGTGGTTTCATTGAATTGGAAAGACTCCGCTAACAAAGAGCTGCTTAACTTCCTTCAACACCAATTTCCCTATTTCCTTCCAGAAGTGTTGAAAAAATAAGCCTGACATACCGTCAGGGCCAGGAGCACATCCTGCTTTGATCGAAAATACCGCAACTCTTATCTCCTCTGATGATACTGAAGCCACAAGTAGATCATTCATGCCCTAAGTAACTCTCGGCTGAATCCCACTGAACCATTCCTGAAAATTCTGCGGGTCCAATGATTTGAAAAGGTCTTTGAAAAAATTTACTGCAACATCCCCTTTAGATGCTTCTGCTCTGTGAGAATACCCATCAGAATCAATAAGCTTTTCAAGCCATTTACGAGATCTGTTCACTTTCACCGCAGAATGAAAGAATTTTGAATTGCAATATCCATGCCTCAACCACTTTTCTCTGCTTTTCTGTCTCCAGAATTTCTCTTCATAAGCAACAATCAAATCCTTTTTAAGAGAAATAAGCGGCCTCTATTTGGAAAAATGCTCGATTGAACCTGCTCCAATTCATTTTCCATTCTGTCTATCCTCTCCCTAGAGTTAAGGTCATTCGATTTTTCCACTGACTCAACCACTTTCGGCAATCCCTAATAATGTCTGACATTCCCCAATCTTCATCAAATCTTCTATGATGACATATATCTCTTACTGCATTTTTTATCTCCGGTTTGAAGAGGAATCTACAATCAAATCTGAATTGGCCTTTAGAGGTATCCTGGAAAGACACCAGACTAAGAAGAACTGGCCTATGGTCCGAACCTCTCATCTCCAAAAACTTCTGACTCGATTGTGGGAACATATCTAGCCACGCCTCATTAACAAAAGATCTATCCAGTCTTGATTGAATCCAGCATGAACCCCTTCTCCCTGCCCAAGTCAAGTTATTCCTGTGACTGCTTAATTCTGATAGATCACAAGCCTCCAACATATTTCTGAAGGGCAAGAATGAGGATTCTGGTCTTCTAGGACCACCAACTTTCTCACCGTTGTGAATGATTTCGTTGAAATCTCCTAGAAGACTCCAACTTGGCTTTCTGTTAATGCCAAGACGAATCAGCCGTTCCCATAGAAGACTTCTGTTCGAAATCCTTGGTTCCCCGTACACAAAAGATACAAAAAACTCGGCTGCAGCATACATCACTTGCAAATCCACTAAGTTCTTGTCTGCCGATATCATCGAAACATCTACCGAGCTTTTCCAAAAAACTGTTATACCCCCACTTCTACCATTGGGGTTACTATACAACTATTATCATAACCGAACCAAGCCTGTACATCATGCAAAATATCTGCTTCATTCATAGTTTCCAAAAGACAGAAAATTTCAGGGAAAAACTTTTTACGAAGTTCCCTAATCCTTGGAATTGTCAAGTCCTGCGAAGAGCCTAAGCCTTTTTGCCTTCTCTGATTCTTTCTCATAGCTGAAGATTATGTCTTTTCCTTTTTCAGATGATCTCAGAAATCCAGTAGGTTTTTTTAATCACATAATAGTTTTTACCTTCACAGGATCGTTCTGAGCCTCCATCACTGTTGATTTAACTCTGTCTTCTCTAACCCTTTTCTCAGCATCCGACGCCGCTAAAAGATATTGCCTCATACCTTTAAGAACCTCTTCAGCTATTTTTGGACGCCCACTATTCTTATCTATTTCGACTAGTTCTTCTGTTAATACTCCATATAGTGGGTTTGCGCTGGATAAAACTTTCTCTTTCTGACCCGTAGTCTGAACACCTTCTTGTTGCACCTCCGACTGCTCATTCATTTTCATAAAGATTGGACAGGATTCTTGATCATGCGTCATTCTTTGACAAGTGTAGCCCCTTTTTTGAACCCTTTCATATTCAAAAAATAGCTTAGTATATGATCCATCTGGAAGTTGAACCACCTTTGATCTCCTCAACGGCTTGGAGACATCAAAGTTAATTTGAACCCTTATGTAATCTTGGTATCTCGCTGCATCAGGATCGAAAATCACCTTCTTTACTTGCCTTAACATCTCAGCTAACCTTTCAATTGCATATTTAGACATATAATTAACCGGAATATTATGAATCTGAACCCATATTAGCACGAATTGCAAAAAATCACTAGGAGGCTCTTCTACCCATCTCTCCATAGCCAAAGACCATTGATTGTGCATTTGTAACCCTTTATCTATAATCTCCTTCAAATCATGCTCATCGTTGAAAAGAAACTGGAATCTTTCCTTAGATAACGCAACTCCTCTCACTCCGTCATATTTCTACCATTTTCTTGGCATATCTCTTACAACAGCTGAAACCTTTTGACAGTGAGGGTTGAGGATTCTTCCTATGATGCTCAGAGAGTTTCTTACCGTAGCTCTGTACTGCGAAAAACAAAGAGATTCACCAACGAAATCTGGTTTCGACAGAGAAATTGTTTTTTTTTTTTTTTTTACGAAAAGATTTTCATTAGAACTAAC
>OVAO01002355.1:1397-12930 GCA_900406285.1 Biscutella auriculata
GAAGAAAAGGTAAGAATCAAAAAGGTAGAAATTAGATGTTAAAAATTTATGTATGAGTAGGTAAGCCATTAGAAACAAGGAGCATAAATAATTTATTTAGCATACTTAAATGTTTTTTATAGAAAGTATATAATTATTTAGGAGCATATAATGATTATGATAAAGTAGCATGACATCTCCCAAATCTAGTAAATCTTTATAATATTATTTTAGAATTATTTTTATGAATATAAATTTAAAATCGTTAAAAGTTAAATTAGATGTCGTTAAAAAATCATTTTAAAAAACAAAATAATTTAAAAAAAATAGATTTATATGTATATATAGGTATTATTTAATTTGGTATTTGAAAATATTNTATTTTCAAAATATTTTAAAAAAATAGATTTATATGTATATATAGGTATTATTTAATTTGGTATTTGAAAATATTTTCAAGATAAATATAATAAATTTTAAACAGAGATAAGGGCACGTAGGCGGTGAATCGGGTTGAAAGTGAAAGTCGCCAAAAAGTGGCGGAATACTTTCGAAACCAATTTACTTGTGTGAGATAGATGAGAGTGGAATTTTGTGTAGACGGGTGAAATTTGAATTTGTATATAAGATTTTTGTTTTTATTCTAGATAAATCTAACAAAAATATAAAATCTAATTTTTTTTTGCTTAGAAGTAAAATAAACTATTATTTATAAGTATGTTTATAAAATAAACTTAACATTGTATAATGTTATATATCCGATAAAGATAGGTTCCACTATAAACTAAATTTTGGTATTATGAATGGAAGATTGAATGTCCTCCGAAATTACGATACTTTCTTGAACAAGTGATATCGAGTAACATTTTGGTTAATCACAATCTACAAAATAGAAGTAAAATAGAGGATACTCAACACTAAATTTATGATAGTGATGATGATACTATATATTAAGTACGTCCTATCACTAGTAAAATTTCAGTCTCTAGCCACGATTTTATTCGTGGTTACAGACTGTTATTTCGTGGGTATATAACAATTTCCACGAAAACGTCTGTCGTGGGTTCGTGGCTATTTCGTGGCAATCTAGCCATAAACTTGCTACAGAATCTTTCGTGGGCCTTCTTGGTCAATTTTCCACGAAAAGTCAGTCGTGGGTTATAGCCAAGAAACTGTTGTGGTTAGATCGTGGGAATTATAACCACGAAATCAACGCGGAACAATACCCAGGAAAATCACGGTTTTTCGTGGGAACAATACCCAGGAAAAAACCGTGGTTAGGTCATGGTAATTCCCACGAAAAAGCCTTCTATTGTGGCAATTGCGTGGTTAGTTGCCATGAATTTGCTACGTAGCTGTCGTGGTAAATAGCCACGAAATAACCATATGGTACTTTCGTGGGTAGTGTACCACGATAATGTCGTGACAGTTTACCGTTACCACAAATATTCTGTGACTATTTCTTGTTATGCGATCGGAAAAAAATATTTGTTAGCAAAATTGTTGTTTTCCAAATTAAACAATTTTTTAAATAATCCAAATTTAAAAATAAATCTGAAACATAATCAATATTAAAAAAAAAACTTAATTCATATTTAAGAAAATTAAAAAAAAAACAGCATTCATAGTTCATAATTTAAAAGAAAAAAATTTGAAAAACATAGTTAATTGTTGGAACTTGAATTACAAGCAGATTTTGCACCCATTCTTCAATATTGTGGTTGCCCGGAGGATGCTGTGGTGTTGTTGATGTTCAGACTGACTCATTGGACGGAATTGGTTGTGGAGGGGTTCGGTGAGGTAGACTTTCTCGGTTAATACCAAGATGACGGAGGATTGCTAGCATACCGCCTTTGACATCCGCAAAGTCTTTCATAACTGTTGCAACATTTGAGTCGACCTTTTCCATATGTTCTTTAACGGATTTCATATTCTTCTCCACATCCGTTACTCGCATATCCATCTCTAGATTGCGAGGTAATGATGTAGAAGGTCTCTGGTCAGCAGCAACATCTAGATCACACTACCTAAGCCATAGTAACGGCCTTTCCTAGGCTTACCCAACTGAAAAATACAAAGAATCAATATCACTATAAAGCATGGGGTACCTACCCGCCTCAGATTTTTGGTTATGAGCATTGGTCTAGCTTTTCTTCACTGCTCGATCGGTAGACCACTGCTCCAACATCCAATTCCAATCACCCTCAGAGATATAATCTGGTTTGCAACCTTCTCGCTTCTTTGTGCTGATGCGTTCAGAGATGGACTCCCTACACTCCTCTTTCCAGTTAGCATAGACGAGATCGTTGTGCTCCGCGTCCCAATAATAGTTTTGCTTCCAAAAAAATATAAAAACATTAGTATTTGCTATACAATATAGAACTAAAAAAACAAAGTAAATGAAATGTTAACTTACCACAAAGTCTTGCCACCACTTATTCTTCTTCTCTGGTGGTACCATAGTCCAATTCCACCATCGCCCCATGAAATTGTTTTGCCACACTGTCTGGACATACTTATTGACACAAGGGTCAATCTTAAACCACAAAGCACCGTTTTCCTTGTTCGGATGAAGGTGTTGTTGGTTCCGATGCGAAGGCGCGTTCATCAGTCTCTTAAGACTAATATTGGATGAATTCTCGCCCATGGAAGTCGATGTCAAGGCGGTCAAAGATGCAACCATGGGATTCGCTCCAGGAGGCAGAGTAGTAGGCAGGTAAGGCTGTGGTGTGGGAACAAAAGAACCCCAACGTCGATTATACATAACTATAAAGGACAAAAATACGAAATATCATCATTGATATAATCATTAGATATTAATCAATAATAGAATATCCTAAGGTATATAAACGCAACAGACAATATAATCAATCCTATTTAACCATCAATTATATAATTAATGAAAACATCAATCCTATAAATCCTATATTCGCATCAGTTACATAATCATATCAAAACATCATTTATATATTTGCATCAGTAAATATTAATCATTCATATTAATCAATCATCAGTTATATAATCAGGAATAAACATATTAATCAATCACATATAAATTTGAATCAATGGCATATAATCACCAATCGCATATAATCAATTCCATATAATCATCAATCGCATATAATCAATGACATATAATCATCAGTTAATCAATGCCATATAATCATCAATCACATATAATCAATGACATATAATCGCATATAATCAATCATATTTAACCATCAGTTATATAAGCAATGAAAACATCAATCCTATAAATCCTAAATTCGCATCAAAACATCATTTATATGTTTGCATCAGTCAATATTAATCATTCCTATTAATCAATCATCAGTTATATAATCATGAATAAACATATTAATCAATTGCATATAAATTTAAATCAGTGGCATATAATCATCAATCGCATATAATCATCAGTCGCATATAATCAATGACATATAATTATCAGTTAATCCATGCCATATAATCATCAATCGCATATAATCAATGGCATATAATCGCATATAATCAATCATATTTGACCATCAATTATATAAGCAATGAAAACATCAATCCTATAAATCATATATTCACATCGGTTTAATTAATCAATATCAAAACATTATTTATATGTTTGCATAAGTCAATATCAATCATTCCTATTAATCAATCATCATTTATATAATCATGAATAGACATATTAATCAATCGCATATAAATTTGAATCAATGGCATATAATCATCAATAACATATAATCAATTCCATATAATCATCAATTGCATATAATCAATGGCATATAATCATCAATCACATATAATCAATGGCATATAATCAATTGCATATACTCATCAATGGACATATCGCATATACTAATCAATCGACATATCACATATACTCATCAATCAACATATCGCATATACTCATAAATAGACATATCCCATAGTACAGAGATAGTAGAAACAATTGGGCCTACCCAAAAGATTAATGGGCCTCAAAGCCCATTAAGCTTTAGGGTAAGCCCATTACCTAGTTTCGGCGGAAAATGGCGGAGACATGACGCGATACGGCGAAAAACGGCGGAGACATGACGCGATATAACGGAGAGAGGATGCGATACGACAGAGAAATGGCGAGATACGTTGTGGCTACTAGCGTGGAGGCGGCGAGTCGTTGGGAGATACACCGAGTAGGTGTTAGATCCAGCTTGGTTTCGGCGAGACATTGGTAGATCCGGCTAGATCCGGGGAGATATCGAAGAACAATCAGCGAGTTAGGACTAGATCCGCCGAGACGTTGCGAGATCTGGCTAGATCCAGCGAGGCTTCGTAGATATCTCAGGTTGGAATAGAGAGAGTCGGGGAGATTTCGGCTTGGGTCTAGCGAGGTTCGGCTAGGAAGAGAGAGGCACCGAGATTTTAACTTAGATCCGGCGAGATTTGCCAGAAAGAATGAAAGAGAAGCCAGAGAGAAATGGAGGCGCCGAAAGAGAAGAAGAGAGTGTGAAATGTGAAATGTGAAAGTGATTAGGGTTTACAACACTTAGAGAAAATCTCATGTTTTAGATTCTATTATATACCCACGCCACACATTCGTGGCTATTTTCGTGGCGAAATTGTATTGGGTTTTTGCTCGAAAATTACAAACGACCCATTCATAAAGTACTTACCCACAAATTCCTTTCATGGGTTATCATGGTAAAATTTAACTAGATCAGACCTTTTAGTTTATATAGGGACCCAAACAAAATAAATTATGCCATGATCAGCTTTCGTGGCAAGTCGTGGGTATGAAGATAAATGTAATTAAACACGGATTACGTCTGATAATATTATATAAATATGCTCAAAATTTAACAAATATTTAAGTATCAATACTAATCACAGTATTAAACATTAGGATATATATTAAATAATATTCAACATTATATTAATATTTTAAAACATATAAAATACAAAATTATATTCGGTTAAAATTAGAAATACAGATTAATAAGATGAAGAATCTGAATCAGAACTAGAATTTTCTTCGCTTTCGTTGTCTAATTGGTGCACTACTTGAGTATCATAATCGGAAACATCATGCACAACCTGAGCTTGAACGTGTATCGTGTTACTAGGTACCACGACATGATTGTAGTCATCATCATCTTGTAACGCCGTCTGTAGATCTTATGTTGTCTCTCTAAGTCCCCTTGGTGTTACTTTGACACAAGCCCACCAATCTTCAACTCTACTTTGACGTATTCGAGTATATGGGATATATTAAACTTGATCGCATTGACTAGCTAATACGAACATATCATATTTTTTATATCGTCTGCGGGATGCGACATCGGTAAGACTAGACAAATGTCTCCGAATACCACGGTTTGATGTTGTATCAAACCATGCGCATTTGAAAACCATGACCTTTAGCTTAAATGCTCCATGGTACTCGATCATCATTATATCTTCAATTAAACCATAGTAATCACCCGTTGTGGATCCACGTACACAAACACCGTAATTTTGAGTTATCTTCCCTTCTCCATGTGTATAGGTGTGGAAATGATTACCTCGAGTATGATATATTGGATACGACAAGTACCTTTGTCGTGGGCCATCAACAAATTCCAACATCCATAGTGGAAAATCATATGTCATACGATAATAATTTATCTGCAAAAGTCATTTAATATTAGAAGTTAAGTTAGGTAACCAAAAGATAAGATTGAATTTATATATTACTCACGTAGCGTTTACACCATTGAGCGAAATGAGTGTCTTTCGCTGCGTTTAGAAGACCTTCGGTTATATCTGGGTTTTCCGACCGCATCGCATCCTCGAACAACCTGTGATATTAAATTACATTAATAACAAAATAACATAAGAATTTTAAAATATATTTAAATTACCTTTCATAAGGTTCAAATGCTCCACAATTAATCATCAGAAAACTCTGAAGTATATTGTAATCTTTATCCGATAACCAACCAGCCGTCATTTTTCCACTTACTCGTCCTTCATGGTTGAGTATGTTTGGCACTCCATCATATCCATCATAACTAAAATGAATTTCTCGCACTTGTGTGAGTACTCTAGATTGAGGATGGCCAAAGTAAGCAGATGATGCATAAGAAATCTCTTTAACCAGACACTTTGCCACGATTAAACCGCTGATATGGGCCTTGGTCTTTCTTTTTTTCAAATGAAACATGTATCTCTCGAAGGGATACATCCATCAATATTGAACTGGCCCACCTAGAGTAGCTTCGTCTACGAGGTGTATTGGGAGATATTCCTTACAATCAAAGAACGACGGAGGAAAAATCTTCTCCAAGTTACACAGATTCAACGCGATGTTTTCTTTCAAAATTGCAACATCAGATGTTCTCAAAAGCTTCAAAGAGATATCTCGAAAGAATAGTGAAATTTCTACATAAACATAATTTAAAATTTAATAATTAGTTTTAAACTGTAAAGCTAAATAAACAAAAATTAAATAACTTTAATTTAATAATTTAAATTTAAAATACCTGATATTGTTGTGTATACGTTTTTTGGCAGTAGTTCTGTGAACGCGAATGGAAGGAGTCGGTGCATGATGGCGTGACAGTCATTGCTTTTTAGTCCAGAGAGTTTCCAACTTCGTTCGTCTACACACCGGGAAAAATTCGAAGCGTAGCCATCTGGGAATTTAATTCAGTTTTAAGCCACATGAGGAATCTTTTTATACCTTCGTTTCACAATTTGTAGGTCGGCAGAGACATGCCTCCATCAACTCTTAGATTTAGATCGGGTTGTCTACAAATAATAGCGAGATCATCCCTTGATTTATCATTATCTGTTGTTTTCCTCGGGGTATTCAAGAATGTGTGGATAATGTTATCGAAAAAGTTTTGCTCGACGTGCATGACGTCCAAATTGTGGTGCAGAAGTTGATGTTCCCAATACGGAAAATCCCAAAATATACTTTTCTTAACCCAATTATGATATTCACCATAACCGACGACATTACGCTCGTGTCCACCTCCACAATCTACACTCCTATGTAACCCTTCGATGTTGTTTATCCGTTCTTGAAAAATCTCCTCTTTGTTCAACCATAGAACTGGTCCATCGGTTATTGTAAGACCTCCAGTAAATGCATTGACGTTGCGTTTGTAAGGATGACTTTCAGGGAGAAACCTTCTATGGCAATCAAACCAGCTAGTTTTCCGCTCGTGCTGCAACTGAAAAGATTTTGTCTCGTCAAGACAATATGAGCAGGCAAAACGTTCATGGGTCATCCACCCAGATAACATTGCGTAATCCAGAAAGTCGCTGATTGTCCATATCAATGCAACCTTCATTTTGAAATGTTGCTTTCGAGATATATCATACATTTCAACACCGTCATGCCACAACATCTTTAATTCTTCAATCAATGGTTCTAGGTATATATCTAAACTTTTCTTCGGATGCTTCGGTCCCGAAATAAGTATGGCTAGAAAGAAATACTCTTTCTTCATACACATCCCGGGGGGCATATTATACGGAGTGCCGATAATAGGCCAACTTGATTGCGCCTCACCATTCATACCAACTGGATTAAATCCATCTGTTGATAACCCTAGATAAACATTGTGACTTTCATATGCAAAATCTAGGTATACCTGTTGAAAATGCTTCCAAGCTAATCCGTCCGACGGGTGATGCATTTCGCCTTCCGGATACGTATGTTCTGCGTGCCATCGCATTTGAGACACTGTCCCATCTAGTTAAACAAAACGCTTAAGTCGATCCGCTATTGGCATATAGTATATTCTCTAATTTGGTTTATTTTTTCCTTTGCCTTTATTTGGCCGATATCTATCTTTCTCACAAAACCGACACTTGAGAAGATTTCGATCTCTAGGTTTCCAAAATAACATGCAATTATTCTCGCATACATCAATTTTCTGCATCGGCATTCCAAGCGAGTTGAGCAATTTCTTCACCTCATAGTACGTCGCCGGAGCTTCGATGGGTGTTGGGAGGACTCTTTTAATAATTTCCAGTATATCATCCACTGCACTCGCCGAGAAATTGTGCTTTGTCTTCATTTTCAGTATAAGCGAAGCGAGGAACAACTTCGTTATTCCTTCTCCACTTCCTTGATAGAGTGGTTGATTGGCTGTTTTGAATGCTTGCAATGTGTTGTCTTGACATGGGTCCTCGTTTGTTGTGTGTGGGAAACTATCCTCGCTATATGTACTATCTTCTTCTATGTTGATATGTCCCTCGTGAACATCCTTGTTTTGCGTATTCGTCGACATTTGAATGTTATCTTGATATCGTTCCTCTGATTCTTGATTATCATGAACCAAAACTTCATTTCTGTATGACGATTCACCGTACTCGAATACATTGCAATTCTCTGGCAAAATTACCCACAATTATTCTTTTGGGAATGTCCTGGGAACTTTTCCCACGGCTTGGCCACTAATACACCCGTGGCTTTTTCCCAGGATAGTATCGTGGCAAATTGTGGTAAACTTTTCCCACGAAGTACGTTGTGGGTATTCCGTGGCAAATGGCCACGATTTAGCCACAAATATTTATAGAAAATTTTCTTGGGACGATCGTGGGTAAATCGTGGGTGGGTTTTTTAGTCACGAATATTTTTGTGGCTGGGTTGTGGCTATAAGCGAAAATTTTACTAGTGTATTTGGTTGCCCACCAACAATGCAAACGGATTTCATCTATCAAACATTCCATCAAAACCCATTATTTTAATTTTCTGAAACACTAGGCATTCTCCAATCTAGAAATATAAGTTCTTATCAGTTTGTTGGTATATTTGAAAAATGGAAAACGATTAAATTTAGGGAAGTTTAATGAAATAGCACACATTTCAATCGAAATGACTAGATCCATACAAATCTTTTTTTATTACTGCGATTTTTTAAATGCCCAGTGTGCCCTTGTATTACGTTGCGACAAAAAACGTATTTATAGGAATGTCATTCGCCACGTAGGAATTCACTGACGTGTATTAGTTAACCCAATCGTCAAGCGCTACTTACTACGATACAACTGAGTTACGTTTACGTTTCAGCTGATTTATGCAACGCGTGCGATTCTAGTAATATTACAACTTTTATGCGCACATAAGTCAGTTGCAAGTGACCGCTTACTTATGTAAATCTGGCCGATTTATGCGACCAAGACTGACTTACGGAGACAAGTTACAATTGACTTATACATCGTCGGACTGCGTTATCTAAAATACGGATGAGTTGTAGATATCTCTTGGCTGAGTTACTTTTCTCCAGCTGAGTTGTAGTTATCTCTTGCCTGAGTTAGTTTGAGTTATCAAAAATACGGATGAGTTGTAGTTATCTCTTGCCTGAGTTAGTTTTCTCCGGCTGATTTAATGATCATCGGATGACTGAGTTATTAAATTCATGCCTGACTTATACATCGTCGGACTGCGTTATCCAAAATACGGATGAGTTGTAGATTTCTCTTGTCTGAGTTACTTTTCTCTAGCTGAGTTGTAGTTATCACTTGCCTGAGTTAGTTTGAGTTATCGAAAATACGGATGAGTTGTAGTTATCTCTTGCCTGAGTTAGTTTTCTCCGGCTGATTTAATGATCATCGGATGACTGAGTTATTAAATTCGTACCTGACTTATATAATGTTTTACGGCTGAGTTGTCTTTAATCAGCATTTTACAGCTGACTTATTAGCGAAGATTAATTACTAGAATAACATTCACGTTGCGGCTGTCTTACGTTGTATTTGTTGGTTGGTTTCTTAAAGCTGAATTATGTGTTCGTATGTCGGCTGACTTACTGATTTGCCATGTCATCAGTTCTTATTTGTCATGTCATAATTTAAAATTTTAAAAAGTCATATGAAATAAACCCCACTGATGCTGCTACTGCTGCTCAGTCGTTCTACGTAAAACAATGATCCAACAAAGAAAAACAATGATCCACCAAATCCAACAGACATGTTCTGCTCTATATCAGCAAATCTATGAGTTATCTGCCGGTGCACTTCATCAAATCCAGCAGACATGTTCTTCTCTATACAAGCAGATTTATCAAGCATGGTAGCTGTTACAGCCTCTGTACTTTTTTCCCCTATCGCGGCTGAGTTTCTCTCCGTCTTCTCCTTCTGGCCCTCCACATGAGCAGCTTTCTTCTTCTTATTCTTCTTTACTGGTAGCTCATGCTCACCCGAAATTCCAACACTCACTTTTTTCTTGTTCTCTTTGATATGCGCATCCCAAAAACCTGTAATAAACCGCTCGCTGTGTATGTCCGTTATCTGCTCGACAAGAGTTGGGTCATCTGTCTCATCTGTTTCTCCCAGCCACTAAGGAGGTAACACATCATCTAAAGAATCCTTCTTCACCAAATTCCTCACGCGCACCTGCACAGAGGAGTTCGTAAGTCAACCTATAAAGTAGAACACTCACAATCGAATAATTAAACACTAAATAACTCAACCTACAAAATAAAAGAACTCAACCATAAAGTAAACAAAAAATATAACTAAGCCTTCACTACCGGATAACACAGCAGTCAAACTCTCGTAACTCAGCTACGAAGTAAATTAAAAGTAGAAAATCAGTCTGTAGCATTACCTTGCCATGAACTCTAAGCTCCTCGATGAGGACAGTCCCAAGAGCCGCACGCGTGCGGGTTCCAGCATATCGAAGAAGCTTAATGTTCGTTGAGTCATCTATTTCTCGTGACCCAAAACGCTATCCGAAGCAATGGACAAATTCATACGCCCAGACCTGTAACACGTGGACCAAGCCGTTGACGAAGTATGAGTTACCTGTAGGACACACCGACTTGATAGAGTCGACAAGCAATTCGAAAGCAGAACGACCCCATGGATACGACATTATGGCCCATCGTCGAATACTCTGATTGCAATTTCAAAAGGTATCCGAGAATTTGCATGCACAGCGTGAACACCCGCGGCTTGCAGAGATAAAAGGTCCAACCATTTCCGTTGTTCTCTACCCCATCCATGACAGTCATCTAATGTCGCCTTCAAGTCAATGAACTTGGGTCCATGCCCAATATCCACATTCAACAGTCTCCAGAAATCTTGGTATTGCTCGGGTTCATCAAACCTTTTTGTTGTCAGTGGGACTACGTTTAACCCAGTTATATTGTGGAATTCGTTTAATCCAAACCTGATGGGTTGACCATGAACGATACTCCAAATTCCCTTCTTCTTTATGCGAAACTGTCTACAAAGTATGTAATGTGTCATCTTAGCACACCAAATCATTCCTCTATCACCAATCCTAGCAATGATTCCAATAGGGAACAACTTCAGTTCATCCCACACTTCTTCTCCTATTCTTTCTCTGATCCGTTGGAGTTCTCCCACACGCGTATAGTGATTAAACGATTTATTTTCCAATTTAGAAAACCCTTCACGGTTAAGTATTCAAGGGTAATCAGGTTCTCGATATTCAGAGATTGCAGTGACATCCATCTGATCATAAAACAAAACAAATATAGATCAGTCGATATAAAACTATTCCAACCGCATTTGGTAAAATAACTCAGCCATAACCTAATTAATAACCCAGACCTAA
>OVAO01002356.1:0-12929 GCA_900406285.1 Biscutella auriculata
TACGTGGCGAGTGGCATTCTTGTAAATACGTTTTTGTCACAACGTAATACAAGGGCACGTTGGCATTTAAAAAATCGCAGTAATAAAAAAAAGATTTGTATGGATCTAGTCATTTCGATTGAAATGTGTGCTATTTCAGTCAACTTTCCAAAAAATAAGGCAAGTTANAGTAAGCCCAAAAAACAAGTAAAAAGATAAAAAAAAGTCTAAAAATCGGGGTCTGGTACCGGTCAGAATGACCGGTACCTTGACTGGTGTGTTCTCGCCATCTGAGATCTAGGAAGTGTACCGGTCACAAGGTGTAACCGGTGCCTTGGTATGTACGTGTTTTCATGTATGCTCTACCCATTTAGACCGGTCACTAGACCTAACCGGTGTGGTGACCGGTATGTTGCTTCTGATGCTTATATCCATTTGGACCGGTCACTGGATGACCGGTAGTGTAGACCGGTATTATTTCCAGGTTTCTGAGACTTAGGCTGATTTGCTCCTTGATCACTCCTTTTTGCCCAATAATTGTTGATTCCAACTTCGCACCTGAAAAGTCATATGTATGAAAAATGCAACCTAAGGGACTCTAAATGTATCCTAAACTAATAAAAACACGGATGAAAACCAAGCTAAAAACCGATAAATTCCTACACATCAACTCCCCTAAACTTATCATTTTCTTGTCCCCAAGCAACGCAAAGTGTCAGTAAGGGAGCGAGGTTTGAAATAGGCGGGAATCTCAACTAAGTGGTTATATGCAAGGCAGAGTAGATAATTTCAGACAAACAAGAAAAAGTTAACCACAACTTATAGCTTCAAACACCTAAGCATCTAAACTGACTGTAAATCGGGTTCTATCACAAGGCATCCAAAAGAAAGCAGTGTATGATTCTCAAACGATAGGCAATCGGTCTAATCTTTACTTCTCAACCCTTTCAGCGCCTTCCAGGTTACTAGTGGTCATTGGTTCCTTTCCTTTTCCATTCTTTATTGCAAAAACATAAATATTGGTCTGCTCTTTGGCTCGACATCTTTTTTTTTTTGGTTTAAGATTCAAATGGTTGATTACCCATCAAGCTTTGGGTGTATCATACCAAGAGAATAGGTGTGGTACTTAGGTCGATTGCCCGCAATTCTTCTCGGGTATATCTTCCAAGAATGGAGAAAGGGGGACATAACCAACTTCGCATACCCTATGGGAACCTAGTTAGGGAGGTTCAGGCAAGGCCTCAAGACTATTTGCCAAGTACTTCTATAGTTAGAACCAATCCATAGCCCCAGATAAACAAAATCAGAAAGAGTACCCAAAATGTATCAACTTAGCATGTTTCCCACTAAATGAGTTTGCTGAAATCATCTAACAAGATCATATAAGTGTAGAGAAAACCGGAACATCATTGATTACCTATGTATATGCTCTAGACTCGATCCTAAGAAGATGAAAATGCATAGAAACTTTTTTTGAATTTTTTTTAGGTTTGATATTGATGCATGAGACTCGATAAAACAAAACAGAAAACAATATTATATGTGGGGTGGCTCCTCCGCTAAACTTAAACAACACAGTCTCTGTGTGTCCAAATCTGAAGAAGTGAACCGAAAATAAGAAAATAGAATCGAAAAATGACAAGGTTGGAATCGGGTACCAAATACCGATCAGATTGACCGGTGTACATTGACCAAAGTGATCTCGGGGTTCTGGCCATCAAAGGAGTACCGGTCACTTCTTGACTGGTACATCGACCGGTGTAAGTGTTGATTTCGCTCTGTCTAAATAGGTCGGTCACTGAGGGTGACTGGTAGTGTGGCCGGTACTCGCTACAGGAATGTTGTCCGCGAGTGTACCGGTGAGAACTAACCGGTACCATGACCGGTCCAGTCTCTACCGATTTTTTATTTTGATCATTTCAGCCAAGTCTCTAACCTGCAAGACAATTAAACTCCCAAGACACAAAAAATCAAGCATCCAAGTCAATAAAAACAAAAACTAAAATAAAAGCCAAAGGATATGTACAAAGGATAACATGAAACTTCCTCCCAAATGAGCTAGTTTATAGTCATTGAACTTGAATTTGCTGACTCTGCTTAGTTTAGCTAGGAGGTTACCTCCAGCTTGAGAAGTCTCTCCTTAAGTGTCACCATTTCAGTTGCATGATGTTTCTTTTCAGTACTCATCTTATCCTCAAGGCCCCAGTTTAACTTTAGCATAGCTAAATCGAGTTGACCTCTCTCATCCTCCCCACATTCTACTTCTAGCTTGGAGTTTCTTTCGAGTGCGTTTTGTTCCAATGCACAAACTCGTTTCACAAGCTTCTCCATCTGGTGGTGATGCTTGGTTCTTTTTGCATTCAAATCAGTCTCATATCCTAGATTCTACCTTGCATAGCCGCATGGGTCTGGTTTGTTTCCTCAAACTTGCGATCCATCATTCTCATGTTCTCTTAAACTGAACTCTCCAATTCCTCCATCTGGCCGAGAGTCACAAAATGATTGTGCATCTATTCTTCAGCTCCTATAGGTTTCCTTCCAGGCCTATGCATTCCAAGATCGTGTCCATGCGTTGGGTGAGGCTGATAGGTTGCATAGCTTACAACCTTGTGGAGAACCGTCTCTCCAATGTCCAAGTAGATGCTCGTCTGGGCATCTTTCAGGAATGGTCTTCACAGTAGGATCCATCCATCACCTAATTCCAAAGGCTCAGGGAAAATAAAGAAGTCAGTTGAAATGACAATCCCTGATACCTTAACTTCCACATCGTGCAACATGCCAATTCCATTTGCTTTAGGATCGACCAGCTTAGTAAGATCCCATGTAGGAGGATCCATGATCTCAAAACTCAAGGAATCAGCCACATCCTCCGTCATCCCATTGAATATCGAGCGAGAATCACAAGGGATGTGCCCCATGTCGAACACCTTGATGTGACCTGGAATGTGATACAATCCAAAATTAGGTTCAGGTTCATCCATTACCTCGTCCGGGGGGTTTTCTTGTGCACCCATCGAACCAGCATCCTCATCCAAGTACTCATCACCACTCTCCTCTTCTTCTTCACTCTCATTCAGTTGTCCAAATAGCTCGTCTGCTACTTCATCATCGTCAGCTTCGTCTTCATCAGCAATCACACAAACTTGAGCTTCTTCTCGTCTTCACTAGACAAGGGTCTTGGGTCATAAGTCTGAATTTCATAGGCTCCAAAGTTGAGTGTGACCTTAGCTTATTTCATGTTGATCTCAACTTGTGTAGAGGCCATGAAGGGTCTGCCAAAAATCAGTTGACTATGGTTTCATCTCTCTGATTTGAGCACCACAAAATATGTTGCTACAACCACACCTCTAAGCTTCACTAGAATGTCTATCAGCATCCCCACATGTTTCCTGAGCAAGTTGTCTGCCAATTGTAAGTTCATCCTGAAAGGTACAAAATGAGAATATCCAAGTCTATCAACAATAGTCAATGGCATAACGTTCACACTAGCACCTAAATCTAATAGGCAATCATCAAAATCAGTTTAATTTAAAGAACAAGGGATCAGAAAACTCCATGGATCTGCTTTCTTAACCAGATCTATCTTAGGTCTGAGAGGGGTCAACTCCTCTGGTAGAAAATCTCTCTTGAGCTGTTCGACGACATCTATCTTTTTCAGTGCAACTTCCTTAGCCGATTGTTGAACCTTGGGATCAACCAAAATCTTATCAATTACTGGCATTTGTTCCCTTAAAGCTTTCAGATCCTTAATGAACTTCTCCTTTTGCGCCTCATAGAAACGACTGGGAAAGGGAATTTTAGGCACATAAGGGGCGACATACTCAATAGCATGAGGGTTCTTTCCAGCATCCTTTTTCCTTTGAGGAACTTTCAATCCCCCCCCCCCCCCCCCCCCCCCCCCCCCCCCCCCCCCCCCCCCCCCTCCTCCTNTCATGAGAAGGGATCTTAGGTTTACTTGGGAGTTGTTCAGGTGGTCACCTAGATGAAACTGCAACTTGGGCAAGCTGAGTGTCCAATGTACGCATATGTGTTGACATAGAGTCGATCTTTACCAGTAAACTTGTTGTACATGTTATTAACCTTTGAGTTGATATCCCTCTTGAAGTTGGAAAGCTCAACTACATACTTGTTCTGACCGTCTGGCAATTGTCTAAGTAGCGGAATGGTCTGATCATCAGTAGTAGGTGCAATAGGTGTCAGCCGAAAACTTGGTGGTAATGGAGCATACTGTGGTTTCTGACCGTACTGGTTCTAAAAATTACATTTGTTCTGGAAGTTTTGTTGAGGCTGAAAGGTTTTATGCACTGGGTATACCTGATCCTCGGGGTGTACGACGTTTGTGCTTTTGTAGGACAGGTTGCGGTTAGGGTTATAGTTTGTGTATTGTTTATGGTATCCTTGGTTACCCACATAGTTGACCTTTTCCAGTTGAAGATCCTCAGAACAGTCCTCAACTTATGTTATCACATTTACATACCTCTTTTGGGTTTGCAAAATCCGATCTAGCTTCTCCCTCAGAGCCTTGAGATCAGCCTTGTAACTTGAATCACTGGGACCATCGTTCCTGGGCAGAGTTCGATCAAAATCTCCTCCATGTAGAACATCAATATGTGCTAGCTTCTCAATCAAAATAGAACCTTATTCGTAACATTTGTCAAAGAAGCTACCTTGACTAGTAGTGTGCATCATTGCCTCATATTCCCTCAAAAGTCCTTTGCAAAAGGTGTTCAGCAGACTCTCTGGAGTGAATCCGTGATGAGGACACTGTATGCACCTCTTGAACTTGGCCCAAGCTTCAGCAAAAGATTCCATGTTTTTTTACCAAATGTTGCAATTGCATTTCTGACTTTTGCTGTCCGAGATGGTGAGTAGAATTAAGTCAGGAAAGCCTTCTTGCAATTTGCCCAAGTCTGAATCGAATCATGTGGCAAACGTTTCTCCTAGTTTTCAACTTCTCCTTCCAAAGAGAAAGAGAATAGTCTGAGCTTGTAGGCGTCCTTACTGACACCGTTTATATGAACTGTACCACAAACCCTATCAAAGTAGTCGAGATGTTCTAGTGGGTCGTTGGATTGCAGTCCATGGAATGGTCGAGCCATGATCATGTTGAGGATACCTGGTCTGATCTTGAAATTGTTGGCCCCAAGTGGTAATGGTCAAATGGTCTGCTCTCGCCATCTGAGATTTAGGGAGTGTACCGGTCACCAGGTGTGATCGGTGCCTTGGCTGGTACGTGTCTTCCTGTAGCCCATTTGGACCGTCACTAGACCTGACCGGTATGTTGCTTCTGATGCTTTTATCCATTTGGACCGGTCACTGGACTTGACCGGTAGTGTAGATCGGTGTGTTCATTCGTCGGGTCTTCGTGCCTTGCACTGGTCTAGTTGACCGGTATGCTTTCCAGGTTTATGAGAATTAGACTGATTTGCTCCTTGATCACTCTTTTTGGTCCAATCCTTGCATGATTCCAACTACACACCTAAAATGTCGTATGTATACAAAATGCAACTTAAGGAACTCTAAATGTATCATAAACTAATAAAAACATGAATGAAAATCGAGTTAAAAACCAATAAAACACTACACATTACAAGACCATACCGGTCAAGTGTATCGGTCAAGCATGACTAATACGGAGCAAAATTATCAACCAAGGACCATATCGGTCAGGTGTACCGGTCAATAATGACCTATACATGATGAAAAAGGTCAACATTTTGGAGTTGACCAAGTCATTTTCACCTAAGCCTAATAACTATTAAACCTAATTTTATCTCATCTCTTGTTTTATCTTTTGTTCTTAGTTTTTGTAAAGACTATTTGGTTCTTATTGGATTTCTAAAGCTTAATCCTAATTTCTTCTTTTTTTAATCTTCTTATTTCTTGTTTGCATCATGTTTAGGCATAGATCCATCATGGAATTTTATGTTTTAAGCATGATTAGTGAGTCGTCTTTCTATAAGTGAATATGTTAAGTAGATTATGGTGATTAAGTGATTGATTACGATGTTTAGGGCTTAGATTTTTCATTATCTTCACTTAATGATGTGCTTAATGCTATATTAATTTTTATCATCTTAATTTAGAACTTAGACAAATTGTTACCGGGAAGGTTTTCGATGAAATGTCTGAATGAGTCTTTTAAATGCTAAGTGAGGTATAGCCAAGGGATTGTGTTAGTTAGATTAGTAGCTTCATAGACTATACCTCAATGATGGCTTTGATTGCGATTAGTCAAGGGATTTTATTGATTGCATGATTAGGAAATGAATTATTACCACGAGAGTGGGTTAGTCTAAATTAAGAAGTTCTTAGACTAAGGATTAAAATTGTATGATTGAACTGAGCATCGTAAGCATGAAATTTATCACCTGAGTCAATAACCTTAACCCATTTTCTTAGTCTTTTAATTATTTTAAGTCTTAATCACCCGAGTCAATAACCTTAGCCCGTTTTCTTAGTTGGTGTATCGTTTTAGACTTAAATCATTTTCATTGACTTTCTGCTTTTGCTTTGACTTTTGTTGACTTCTAGTTTTGTTCTCGTTTATGCATGTTAAGATGTTAGTGACAAACACTCCTATCTTATTTGCTTAGACTAGGTAGATTCTCTATAGTACTAGTTTGTTAATTGCTCCTAAACTGGTTTGGCAATCCTTCTATACTACATTCGATTGATAGAGATAACAAAAACCTCTTTATCTCTCTTCTGAGTTAATAGATATACCCATTGACCCCTAGAGAAATCGTCAAAAATCGTTAAAAAATAGCGAGCTCCACTATGTGACGGAGTTCGATAAGACCCCCAAATATTAACGTGTATCAATTCAAAAAGATGTGAAGTCTTATTCAAGCTGAGAGGAAAACTATCTGGATTTTATTTGGCGCGGAGACAAACATCACACGCCTTATTCATAAAATCAAAAGAAAAATAAAATTGATGAAACTAGTCCTACAATCTTCGTGGATGGATGTCCCAAGCGCATGTGCCACAACTCAAAGCATACGACGAAAATGATAGGTATCGCCTACTATCCTACCTACTCTACTTACCATCCTCGTATCACGCTCTTGTACCACAAGAAATCTATCAGCAAGTTGCACTATGCGGCCATTTTCATCCATCTTTGCAAGCAATCTGCTCTCTACTATCAACATAATAAACTCATTTCATGATCAAATATGGTCGAAGCCTAATTTTTCCTTCTTGGCAAGCAATCTGCTCTCTACTATCATCCAATACAATTAACATTGGAGCCATGTTTCTAACATCTGACAATATTTCATACCGTTCAGTCAAGTGATGTGACGCATCGTTATCCATAGTCCAAGAGGGAAAGATTTTTGTACAGGATGTTTTCTCTGCAGCAAACTCTTCAGCATTGGTGTTTAGGATGTTCTTAATTGCCATCCATTGTTGTTGAGTCAAGCCATTCACACCATCACGAACATTGTCTGTCAGCACATAATTTGTGTGCTCACGACTAGCATCAGAGGTTGAAATTGATAGCCGATTTGCAACAGAGACATTGTCGCGACCCCTGCCCATGCCATAACCACGTCTTTTATTCTGCAATGTTCAACCTTTGGGCGATCCCCCACCACTCGGGATATCTGATCATTGCAAAACAGTTCTCTGATGTGTGACCAGTCATGTTACAGTACTTGCAAGCAGTTTCTTTTTCCCTTACATCAACATGTTGTCGAAATTTTGGTTTGAATCGTAAAAGTGGTTACCTCGGCCTTCTCCTTTGCGCCCGAATGAAGATTTTCTTCTTGTCGTATGATGTCATAAACTTCTTCAAGTGGTTGCACCGGAGTATGGGCAATGATACTTGAACGAATAAAAAAATATTGGTTATCTAGTCCGTAAAAGAACTGATGAACCTTATCTTCTTCAAGATATGTCTCTTGTGAAGCTCCCAGATTACAAGTGCATAGATCATATTTGCAAGATCTAATTTGTCGATGAGTTTCTAGATATTCCCATAGTGTATTTGTTGACATGGGTAACAAGTTAGCATTAAGCTTGAAATAAAAGAAAAAGGAAAGTAGTTAGGATAGACTAGGAGAATATATTTAAGTGAGTTAAATATATTGTATAGTCTATCTACTTGCTAGAAATTAGGAAATAGTGTTTCCTAGTTCTACTAGGATAGTAAGAGTCTAGTCCTATATATAAAGAGAGCTATCAAGATGTGATAGTCTCATGAGTTTTGGAGATTAATAAAGCAAGAGGTTTTATTAAGTGATCTTCTAAGACTAATAGTAATCGATTCAATAATTGGTATCAGAGCATTAGTGTTGAATCGAAGACAAAGCAGAAGAACCTTGACGAGTCGGATCAAGAGAGAACAATAACACCATGGGAGATCTCGTCAAAGCAAGCAAACCGCGTGAGGGAGGTGGTCTACCATCGGTACAGTGCCTGATGCTCAACACTACAAACTACACGGTTTGGGCGATGAGGATGAAAGCAACCTTGAAGGTCCATGAGGCGTGGGAAGCCATAGAACCGGGTGCGGAAGGAAAGAAAGACGATGTTGCTAGGGTTCTATTGTTTCAATCCATACCCGAGTCCATGATCATGCAAGTTGGGAACTTGAACACGTCAAAGGAGATGTGGGATAACATAAAATCAAGACATGTCGGTGCTGAAAGAGTAAAGGAAGCTCGTCTTCAAACCCTAATGGTGGACTTCGAGAGAATGAGGATGAAAGATACTGAAACAATTGATGAATTTGCTGGAAAACTCTCAACAATATCGACTAATGCCGTGACCCTAGGAGAAACGATTGATGCTACTAAAATGGTTAAGAAGTTTCTAAATAGCTTACCTCGAAAGAAATTCTTAAACATCACGGCAGCATTGGAACAAGTGTTGGATCTTAAGGAAACAAGTTTTGAGGATATTGTTGGAAGATTAAAGGCGTTTGAAGAGCGAATGCGAGATGAGGATAATTATAAAACCGATCAAGAGAGTCTTATGTATGCTGGTCAAGAGAGTTCGGCTCAAGGAAATTATGGAGCAAGTAGGGGCAGCGGGAGATATAGTGATCGAGGAAGAGGTCAGGGACGTCACAATCAAAAACGACGGGATAAGTCGCAAGTAATATATTATAGGTGCGATAAAAAAGGTCATTATGCAGGAGCTGTCCAGATAGACTCCTCAAACTCCAAGAGACACAAGAGAAAGAAGGTGACGATACTCAAGAGGCTGAAGATCTGATGGTTCATGAGGTAGTCTATCTTAATGAGAAGAAAGTTAAATCGGAGTTAGGTGAAACACAAATCGACAACATGTGGTATCTAGACAACGGGGCAAGCAATCACATGACAGGAAATCTTGATTACTTCGTGGAACACTATCGGATTGATTAGTATAACCCATTCAGTTACGATCATTTTGATACCATGAAAGAAAAGAAAAACTCAAGAAATTTAGGTGTATTGATCAGAACGTTTAAAAGCACTTAAATAGATTATAGGACTTGAATTAACAAAACCTAGAGAAGCTAACTATCAACAAACGATCCTCATTTATGGCCAAGTCTCTTCTTAGTTATGTGGATTGGATGGCCTTTAATCATGATGAACCGTATTAAATCACTTGAACCGAACCGGGTTAATTTAACAGAATTGCAGAGACTTACAGAACATAGAGCAAAGAAATAGAACACAAGCAGGTTAGGTTCAACAGAATGAAAAACTTGATTTGCAAATTAGTGGAACATGGGTATTATGAAGACAGTGTTTTCCTCTTTCTGTTTATTTCTTCATCTTCTATGTTCATATCTATATTGACAAAACGAAAATATTTTAAAGTAACATGATAATCGAATTATGAATTGAAATAAAGATAACGACATGAAGTAAAAGAAATGTTATATATATTGCATACTGTGAATAATTAAGTGTTTGTTAGGGTTGAATAAAATGATTACACAAATTTAAACTTGAACTGAATTTAGTAAAAATTTGAATAGATACAAAAAAAAAAACATAATTTCAAATTTCTCGAACTAAACTCAAATATCATAAAAGCGAATATTTTGTCGAATTTCCCGAACTGAACAGTCTCTAATATTTTGTGATGTCTTTATCCCTATTACTAGGTATTCTAGTCCATGTAGAACATGCTTCTTGCATATAGAATTACTATCACCAACCTTCTATGTTGCACTTATGTTTTTTCTTCTTTGTCTAAACGAAATGTTTGCACATGTACTAATGAACAAATGTATGGACATTGACACATTGTGTTGCAATAATGACTTATGTTTCGTAACCTTATCGCTGTGGTGGTTTGTGTACGTTGGAATTCAGTTGAATAAAAATTTGATTCGGTTTTGAAGATCAATTACCAAAACTGGTCGGAACTAGGAACCCATTAAGTCGGAGTGGTATTGATTTGCGATAGTTCGTAGAAGAGGACTATAAGATTGACCGAAATGAGGTAGGTGGGATCTCGAAGTGTACAAATTAGCACATGCACTAATCCATTCTTTTAGGTGCAAGTACTATTCACTAATCGACAAAACATGGTCGTGTAACAATCGTGCAATGGGTTTGAATGCTATCTAGATTTTCAAAAATTGAATACCACATTTAGTCTAACAGCATCTCCAATATATTACACTATTTTTTACTCCAAAACACACATAAAATGAAATAACTTCAACTTCAAAATAGACATAAAATGAAATAACTTCAACTTCAAAATAGAGTTTGGTTTTCCTCCAAGGTATTACATAATTTTTTACTCTAAAAATAATATTTAAATAATATTTTATTTTATACTTTATTATTAATTGCTAATAATTCATTTTATCTATAAACTTAACAAATTCATTTTTTTCAAAACATAAACTATATTATTATTTTAAGTTAACTATTATATTATTAAAAAGGACGCATTATACAATATAAAAATAACAAAATAAAGTAGATTATTAATTTATTCATCACCATTTGAATATTTTTTTTAAGATGATCATTAAAACATTTCAAAGTGGGAAATAACCGTCTTTATTTTTAATTTCTCTAAATCGAGCAAGAAAATTTTGGAACTGAATATTATTGTCCTTGACTATTTCAACTTCTACAGGTGGAGCTTCTCTTCCAACTTCAATTGGTGCATCCAAATTGCGTTAATCCTCAATTATCATGTTATGTAAATCATACATGTAGTCATTATGTCATGTAACACATTCTTTTTCCAAAAACGAATTGGTCCATTCACAATAGCAAAACAAGATTGGAAAACTCCAAATACACGTTCAACATCTTTTCTACATACTTCTTGACGCGCAACAAATATTTTTCTTTAAATATTTTTCTTCAAATTTATTGGATCTCGAAGTGTAAAAATTAGCACATGCACTAATCCATTCTTTTAAGTGTAAGTACTATTCACTAATCGACCAAAACATGGTCGTGTAACAATCGTGCAATGGGTTTGAATGCTATCTAGATTTTCAAAAGTCTATTACCACATCTATTCTAACAGTATCTTCAATCTATTATATCATTTTTTACTCCAAAACACACAAAAAATAGAGTAATTTCAAAATAGAGTTGGATTTTTTCCGTTATATTACATAATATTTTACTCTAAAAATAATATTTAAATAATATTTTATTTTATACTTTATTATTAATTGCTAATAATTCACTTTATTTATAAACTTAACAAATTGACCTTTTTCAAAACATAAACTATATTATTATTTTAAGTTAACTATTATAATATTAAAAATGACACATTACACCATATAAAAAATAACAAAACAAAGTAGATTATTAATTTATTCATCACCATTAAAATAATTTCCCAAAGATGATCAATTAACACATTTCGAAGTGAAAATAACCGTCTTTATTTTTAATTTCTCTAAATCGAGCAAGAAAATTTTGGAACTGAATATTATTGTCCTCGACTATTTCAACTTATTATGTCATGTAACACATTCTTTTTCCAAAAACGAGTTGGTCCTTTCACAATAGCAAAACACGATTGGAGAACTCTGAATGCACGTTCGACATTTTTCTGCATGCTTCTTGACGCGCAACAAAATATTTTTTCTTTAAACTTATTGGCTCGCGAATAGTTTGCACTATTGTAGATCATTTTGGATATATATCATCAGCCCAATAATAACCCATATTATATTTTTTTTCCTTGAATATATAATTAGCAAGAGGAGCAATACCTTGAACAAGTTTGGAGAAAAGATGGGAAGATTCCAACATATTGATATCGTTATTAGTGTCTGACATTCCGAAATAAGCATGTCATATCCAAAGGTTGGAAATTCGATCATGTTTGGTATTATAAAAAACTTTGAAAATTTTCAGGATGGTGTCACCTCTACTAAGCAAGTATCTAAACCGTGTGATTTTGTATACACATATTTGGAGGCGGATAATTCTAACCGTCTACAAGCATCTCCAGGTTTCTCTTTATTTTCTCCATGCATAAATGACGATGAGATTATTGGCGGATCTCCCTCTCAACAACAAAGTGGCATTAAAAATCCAAAATGAAAAGAAAAATTGATGAAGGAACATCGGTTCTTATTAACACTTTAGAAGAAGGAAATAAGCTACTTTTGGAGCAATTAAAGAAGACAAATGCACAAAGACAACACCATTTCGAGCTTCAAAATAAAAATTATGCTTTGAAAGAATTTAAAGAATAAAACATATTTATGTTCCAAGATTTGAACTCGATACAAGATTGATAATAGGATTTTAGCCCACTCTTTATTGTATTAAAGAGGGAACTAATACCACTATTATGATCAAATGTAGTATAGTGGGTGGATTCAAGTATCCGGGATATATCGAACCATTTTCGGGCTTTTGATTACACACGAATTCTATAGAAAGAAGTACTAAGTCTAGGAGAATAATAGAGGATGTTTTGTCACTAAACAAACCTATTGAAAC
>OVAO01002357.1:0-12925 GCA_900406285.1 Biscutella auriculata
ATTATTTATTTATAACAAGAATAAATAATAAATTTCATTTTATTTTATTTAATAATTTATTTAAATAATGATTTTATGTATAGTTTTACTTCAAAGAATTTGCAACTATATCATTCATAAGCAGCAAAACTACGTCGTTTTGAAAAATATAATAAAATAAACAAAAATAAATCAATGGGGAATTGAACTCATATCCTTTATGTTGAAGGATATAAATTTAACTATTGTGCCATATTAAATTTTTGTTAACTTTACACTATTAAAAATTAAATATAATGTTTTGTAAGAAAAGAGATGTTATATGGCGTACCAAGAGAATATTCCTATCCTCTTTTATATATTAGATATTTAAAAGCAAAAGTCCATTAAAAGATCCAATAGAGAAATTAGTTAAAGATAAATAGTTTATTACATTGTAATATTCAGACATAAAAATGGTCAAGTAATTTTCTTTAAAACTAAAAAGAAAAAAGATAATTTAGTTGAAAAAAAAAGAAAAGAAGACAATTTATTACACTTTCTCAAAGCTGTCTTAGCCTGCCCGCTCCCATCAACTCGCGTGAAGATAATTCTCATAAATTAGGTTTTTCTTCTTCTTCCTGGTAGTTAACTGTTCCATCTTGATTAGTAGATCTATCTCTCGATTTGTTGAATCTGCTCTTCGTCTATCTGAAAGTTTTTCTTCTAGATTCTACCTCCTAATTAGCTCAACCCCGAAAATTTTGGGTGAGTTCGATATATTTTCTTTTTTATTTATTTTTTCTGGGTTTTCGAGGTCACTGTTCAAATCAGCACAATATGTTTTCTGCTAATCGTTTGAAGCTGATTTCTGTGGAACTTTGACGAATGACCCTTATAAGGGTTTCTTTACGATTTCAAAAGGTTGTAGCTGAAGCAATTTGAAGTCTGTGATGTTGTCAGTGTTGATACTGGCTATGATCTTGTAGCAAGAATGCCAGGCATTCCTCTCGTGACTCGTGAAACCTCTTCGTATGTGTTCTCTCTTATGCTCATTAGATTGAGAAAGCTGTAGTCTTTTTCATCTTTTAAGAATGGACCTTCCCTCCCTAAATTCTTCTATTATGTCTCCCTAATTTCGAACAGTTTTTTCTGTAATTAGTATGCTTAGAGATCATATGGTACAATAGTTGACAGTAAGCTGGAATAATCGTACATACTGAACATTTCTTTTTGGTATGTTGGTTTTGGGCGTTTACTGAACATTTTGGTGGCATATGAATCATCGCAGTTGTTCAAGAAGCACAGAGCAGATGTGCCATGAAGACTCCCGTGTGCATATTTCTGAAGAGGAGGAGATTGCTGCTGAAGAGAGCCTGGCTGCATATTGCAAGCCTGTAGAACTTTACAACATTCTTCAGCGGCGTGCTATTAGGAGCGTATGTGTTTTCTTTCACTGTTAGTCATATATTTTTCTTGAGAGAGGAATTTGTATAACCATGCGTAATGACATAGAAAATTCCCAGGGTAGTGTATTTGAGTTGACTTCATTTGGTATAAGTATGTGCAATCTTGCTAAGTTGTTAATCCTGACCATTTCTCTTCTCTCTCCCGTGCAGCCCTTGTATCTTCAGCGATCTTTGCATTATAAGATTGAAGCAAACCATAATAGGAGGTAATGTTTTTTTTTTCTCTTGTTCAGGATCTCCATAATAGTTTGTGTGATTGTTAGGATATATGAATGCTTTCTGGGTTTTGGGGGGAATATGTTTTTGAGGCTTTACTGACTTGTGGATAATAATCATCATTTTACTGTGTTGCAGAATACAAATGACTGTGTTCCTTTCGGGCACTATAGATGCTGGGATACAAACTCAAAAACTGTTCCCTTTGTATATTTTGTTGGCAAGACTCGTTTCTCCTATGCCTGTTGCTGAGGTAGGCGTCTGAACCTTAGAATTCGAATGATCATTTGTAACTTAACTTACATTGCTAACTTTTTTTTTTGAAATCCTCAAATTATAGTATTCTGCAGTATATAGGTTCCGTCGAGCATGCATTCTAACTCGTGTCTTGGGAGTTGATGGAGTTAGTCAGGCCCAAGCCAACTTTCTTCTGCCCGATATGAATAGACTTGCATGGGAGGCAAAATCGGGATCACTCGCTATCTTATTTATTAGCTTTGGTGAATAAGATTGACTGGTGTATAAAATTATTTGGAGGCATTCATATATGTTCAATATTCAGATAAAGTGATCAAATTATTATTTTTCTTGTAGCCGGTGCACAAAGTTCTCAATTTGGCATTGATTCAGGCAAGATTCATTCAGGTATTTCCATCTCTTTGTTGATATAACGTTTTAATTCCATATAGTGGTGTATCTATTTAAATGTACCATATTTTTCTATGTCAAATTGTGGAGAAACCTCAATCCTGTTTATTAACAAAATGAATCGGGATGCTTTGACATTATTCATGAGAATTTCTGAGAGTCTCTTTCTTTGTTAACTATATCATCATGAGATTTTTTTTTCCCGGCAGGAAATATAGGAGGACATTGCCTATGGAGCAAAATACCTCTGCAATCGCTCTATGAGTCATGGCAGAAATCTCCAAACATGGACTTGGGACAAAGAGTAGAATCAGTCTCTCTTGTTGATATGCAACCTTGCTTTATAAAGGTAAAGAGTATTGCCTAACTCTTCCGTTTTGTTCTGAGTCTTCGTTCCCTATAGTGAAATGAGACTCTTGTCATGTGATTTGAAAAAGTAAATTGGAAGCAATTGCTACTGTAAATTCTTTTTTATTTTGCTGTTAGTATAGAATTTTGGTCATTTAAATGAAGATACTACTGGTAGAAGTATAACTCATCCATTGCTGCAGCTAAAGTCTCTGAGTGAGGAAAAGTGTGTCTCGATTCAGGTTCCAAGCAATCCCCTCACCTCGGTAACTGTTCACACTTTTCCATACACCCATCCCATATGTTGAAAGTGCTATGTAGTAGCATATTATGATACTTATGCTTTTTGTTTGTAGAACTCGCCACAGCAAGTGCGAGTCACCATATCCGCAGAAGAGGTTGGGGCAACGGAAAAATCTCCTTATAGCTCATTTGCGTGTAATGACATCTCTTCCTCTGCATTGCTGCAAATTATCAGGTAATCTTCAGTTTAGCCTGCACTCCCTTTCTGCCCTTTCAGCTTTCTTGCCTCATCTCTTATGATTGTTTGTAATTTTGAAAACTCTACTTATCTGTCTCCTATCTCTCTTAGACCATAGTTGTCAGTTTTCTTGAATTGTTACTTGCCTACAACTGATAAGGGCCACCTGTTAATGTTGACTCTAAACTACTCTGCAACATTCATTGCATAGGTTGAAATCACGGAATGTAGTTTTCAATTACAGATACTATAACAACAAATTACAGAGGACTGAAGGTAACGTAGTATTATCCTTATCCTGCTTCATGCTTGTGTATATTATATACTCACATTCTGTTTGCTATGTGTCTTGCAGTAACGGAAGACTTTTCTTGTCCATTCTGCTTAGTGAAATGTGCCAGTTTCAAGGTGGACTTTCATTTCCATTTTTATTCATACCTCAGTCAAAGATACAGCTGTAGTGCTGTAATGACTAGTCTTTGTAGTGATGCAATCTTTTCTTTTCTTCCCAATCATGTTGTAGGGCCTGAGATATCACTTACCATCGACCCATGATCTCTTCAATTTCGAGTTTTGGGTTTGTAACTTCAAATCCAGTTATCTGTTTGCTCATTGTCATTTTGGGGAAGCCACTAATCTGCTCCACTTGGGTTTTTAGGTAACTGAACAATATCAGGCTGTAAATGTATCTCTCAAGACTGAGACAATGATGTCCAAGGTTAGAGCATCTCTTTTGTTCGACTTATGTTCATTCGTTTCCCCTCTGTTGATCTTTTAGGCTGTGACAGTTTCATTTTTAATCCAAACTGATATCCTTCATGAGTTGTTGACATTTTTTTTTTGTCATCTAACTCCAATAAAAATCAAATTTGGTCGGCTGGGGTAATCATAGGATTATCCCCAATACGAAAGGTTATGATTTACATGGGAAAAGATGGACCCCGTGCTCATGAGTTGTTGACTAATGAGTGGCTTTTTAGGAGAATCAGAATGTATGGTTGCTATTTGCCACGCTATGATCTCTAGTACGATAAAAGAAAATCACAGTTACTTTGGTGTAGCTTTTAACTTTTGTAGCCATCGAAGGGACTGTAGTTAGTATAAAGTCCTGGATTCTATAGGAGTGTTAAACCTTTTTGTAGCAGTTAATGCTATGATATATTCTATGTCTTTGTTTACCAAAGTTTTTAAATGTTAATGTTCATAAAAAAACCTTTCAGATTAATGAAGACGACGTTGACCCAAAACAGCAAACATTCTTTTTCTCGTAAGCTATTTGATCTATCATGTTGTCTTTTACTTATTTTACTAGCAATGCACTCAGTCTTACAGTCCATACCTTTTTTCTTTACAATTTATGACAGTTCAAAGAAATACAGGCGTAGGAGGCAAAAAAGTCAGGCACTGAGCTCAAGGCAAGGGCCTCATCTTGGATTAGGTTGCGAGGTGCTAGATAAGAATGATGGTACGTGTTTGATTTAAATGAATACTTACTTGGGTTTACGATGAGTGCCTGTCTTGGGAAACATTAGGAAACATTGGATCATTTGGCAAAGCTGTTTTTTATTTTTATTTTACTTTCAGATGCTCCTTCTGGTAGAAATGAGAAGAGCGGAATACCACCTGAAAAGCATTACGAAAAAATTAGGGGTGCTGAGTCGTCTGGTCAAAGAGTTCCTCCTGGCACGAGCCCTGCAGATGTGCAAGCAAGCGGCGATCCAGATCATGTGCAGCCGATAGCTGGAAGTACGATGCTGCAATTTGCAAAGACTAGAAAGCTATCTGTAGAACGTTCTGACTTGAGGAAGTATGTTTGATGGTCTCTTTTGTACATTTTCTTTTTAACCACATGGCTCATGCTTTGAAATTTGTGTCCTAATCCCGAATTATGAAATGAGTTTTGTCTCGATTTCTTTTCTCCTCCAGCCGCAGTCTCCTTCGGAAGAGACAGTTCTTCCACTCTCATCGATCTCAGGTGATCTATTTTGTTTAGCTCTCTTGCTTATAAACATTTTGATTGATTGTGACTTTAACTATGTGTACTATGGTATCGCAGCCCATGGCTCTAGAGCAAGTACTTTCTGAACGAGATAGTGAAGATGAAGTCGATGATGATGTGGCAGATTTCGAAGATAGAAGGGTAATGTCTTAGAATTTAACATTTAAACCTCGTTAGCTTACTGTTATTTACCTCGCATGTGCTTAGATAAAAGCTCAGTAGTTTGGTAGATATAATGCTTTGAGTGAAAGGGAAAGGAATATTGAAGAGATATCAAAAAGGAAATATGTGAGCAAGCCTCATTGTCTGATATGGAACAGTAGAACCAGATCAATGTGTCTTTATATAAAACATGTTAAAAAAAAGTGTCTGTTTGATCTCGGTTCTAACATAGTTTGTCGTCTGTATGAAAACCCTGTTTGTTTCAGATGCTCGATGATTTTGTTGATGTGACTAAGCATGAGAAGCAGATGATGCACATGTGGAACTCATTTGTGAGAAAGCAGCAGTATGTCTCATCTCTTTATCATTACACAAACATAAGAGTCTCTCGCATACGTAAACACATGAACACTGGTTGCAGAATATTAGCAGATGGTCACGTTCCATGGGCATGTGATGCGTTCTCAAGGTTACATGGACCCATCATGGTTCGAACACCAGAACTGATTTGGTAACTAGAACTCTCATTTCCTCCATTGTATCAGAGAAAAGAAAGTGATTTTGTTGATAAAGATGATGAGTGTCTGTGTGTGTAGGTGCTGGAGAGTGTTTATGGTGAAACTGTGGAACCATGGCCTGCTTGACGGACGAACCATGAACAACTGTAATACCATTCTCGAAGAGCTCCAAAACTGAAGACCCGGAGAAACCAAATCTCGTGAACTAAAAATTCAGGACAGTGTCGTGCTTTATGTTGATTCTCGTTTTTAACTATATTTTATATTCTCGTTCAATTCCATTGTCATCGAATTTTGATTTCAAGAAGGGTTCCATTACACCTGTCATCTTTTCATTTGTTTTTATTGAATTGCATTGGGTTTTCTTTTTTAGCTTGAGAAGAGGTGAAAAAGAAGACATCTTCTCATTTTCATTGAAAGTGTTATTGAAACAGAGCATTCTCTGTCATTAGCACATTTAATCGCTTGGGAACTTACAAAGTCTTTAGGCAATCGAACTTTAAAAACACTTTGATTGCTCTATAGGAATTTTTGGAAATCTTCAAACTCTTTCAAGGGATATAATACATTGGATTTGGAAGTTTGAAAGATCGTTGAGACATGGAGGAACCCAACAAATCACTCCATTGATCACCTGAATTTCCTCTAATCCTATATCCCTCTTTCTCCATCTCATCTCTCTTCTCAGATTTGTATAGTGTCGCCATCTTATGCTGCTCCTCTGGAGATCTGCACACACATTATTACATATGAGACCAAACATAAACAAGGATAAACACAAAGGATGTTCGAAACCAATGATGATATATATGCCTGAGATATCTTTTAAAACTATATTCAAGCTCTATATGATCCAGGAGCATCAACCATTGCATAACAAACAAACTCATCTCTCATTATTTAAGAAGCATCATCTATACTTTAAACCCAAAAGAGCTACATTATCTAAGAAACATCATATACTGTATATGACAAAAAAAGCAGCATATCTATAGATATGTACCTGAGAATAAGCTTGTCCCAGTTCTGAAAACCAGCATTGATCAGGTTTTCAACAGTGACAATCCTGTGGCTTTCTTTCCTCCCAGTAAGCAAGAATACTTTGTACCCCAAATCAATCACTCTTTGATAAAGCTTCAAGCTTGGTGCAATGGCTGGTGCCACTCCTCTCTCTACCCATTTATCGAACTCCGGGTGATCAAAAAGCTCTAACCTGCAACACTCACAAACAGAATCAAGAGTTTCAAGTTATAATTACACTCAATTGTCTTCTTTTGCGAGTTTTAAGAGAATGTACCCAAAACCATGATCAATGTAATACGGAAGATTCGACAAGAGAGTCTCATCGATATCAAATATCCAGATATCTTTGCCGTCGCCGGAGAATTCGACACTGCTCGCGAAAATAGAAGCTTCTTCGGAGACTCTCTCCAGATCGACGACGTATCCCTTACCCATCACGTAATCCTTTACGTAATCGGCGCACTCCAACGGAATTGTTTTCCACGGCGCGAGATTGTTCGTCTCCGCCGCGAATCTCCAGCTCGTGCAACGAAAATTAACCTCTTCATCATCGGATTTCTTGTGCAGGGTCACGATTTCCGATGGGTACTCGAGAATCAATGGTCTCGGTAAAAGGTACGAGTTGGAGGTTTCGTCGGGAAACGCGGAGGAAAATAGAGAAACGTACACAAGGAAAATCACATAAATCATCATCGGAGAATTCACCGGAAACCGAATCAATCGGATCAAAGCAAACGAAAATTTGGGTTTTCTTAAAATTTGATTGGGATTTTACTAATCAAATGAAATTTCTTGACTAATTCAGGGGAATTGAGAAAATCAGAATCAAATGAAGAGGGAATATAAAAAGAAAAGGGGAAAGGAATCAAAATAAAAAGGAGGAGGAATAAGGAAAGTATAGTTTCAAATTGGATAAGTGGAATATCATACAGATGAAGAAAGCTTTTGATTTTTAGTTTCAATGGAGAAATGAAAATAATGGGAATGGTAAATGTTTCCTTTCAGGGCAGTGGACGAAGATAACAAACAGAATAGAAGTGGACGGTGACGTGTAGGGAAAGTCTTATTAAAATATAATTATATTATTTTCTTTACTAATAAAAGAACAGATATTCAGTTCTGATTCGAACTTAAATTCAATTGGATAGATCCGAATATCCTTGCCCACTCGCGTCCACAAACGATCGATTTTTTTTTTTTTTTTTTTTTTTTTTTTGGTTTTTTTTTNTTTTTTTCATTTGGTTATTTATTGAAATAAAACGAAATTTAGTGTTACAGAAGTGAGTTATTTCACCCGGTGTCCACGTCAATCTTTTCACTATTATACATAGACGGTAGAATTTATTTATAAAACTACACAATTTTAATATGAAATTTCAGTCAAAAATCTTACGAGAAAACTTCATGTCTTCTGATTCTGCTTTTAAAAAATATAACTCTCGTTCTAAATATCTTTATTATAACATGTTATCAGCATAATCATTTTATATTAATCATGTTGTTATGGTGTGTGGAATATCGCCACGTAATTTATTTATTTATGTTACAGTGAGCAGATTATGCCAGCATATTTATTTGTTGTCGTTATTATGGTGGGAGGATTATGCCCCATATTTATTTACTTTTATTTACTGTTGATATAGTGGGCGTATCATGTCTCTTTATTTACTCTCATTTACTGATGATATGGTGGGCTAATTATGCCCCATATTTATTTACTCTCATTTATTATTTTTATGGTGGAAGAATAATGCCTCTGTATTTATTTACTATTCTTATGGTGGGCCGATTATGTCTCCATATTTTTTTTACCGTTATTACTCTTGCTATTATAGTGGGCGGATTATGCCCCGTACTTATCTACTGATATTATGATTATGTCATTATATTAANGTTCTTATGGTGGGCCGATTATGTCTCCATATTTTTTTTACCGTTATTACTCTTGCTATTATGGTGGGCGGATTATGCCCCGTACTTATCTACTGATATTATGATTATGTCATTATATTAAATTTCGTGATAACTAAAATGAGATATTATCACTTAGTATATATATATATATCTTTTTGTCACTTAGTCTAGTGGTTACATGACCACCTTTTAACCCTCATCTTGGAGGTTCGAACCCCAATTCTGCTGGGAATAACATGGAGTACTAGACACTAGGCCATTGACTCCTATTATATATATTTACATCTAAAAACATATTATTGTATATGGTAAATAATTTCTAATTACAATTAATTTCAAACAGTAACAAAGAAAAAAAAATTCAAACTTTTTATCTTTCCAAACGACTATTTTAAACAGTCAAGAACAATGTTTTCCAATCTATAAATATACTTATCTTTCTCTCATTTAACTCATACAAATATTTCAACTCTCTCAAGTTTTTCGACAAAGAAATCGTTTTTTAGTTTTTCGACAATGAGAATGTCTAGTTTAATGTTAGTTTTTATATTTGTTGTAATACTCGCGACTATCTACGGTCTCTTCATCGGAAAACTTCTTCCGAAGAATTCCATATGAATAACGTGTTTCTTGTTTGTACTTTGTACCTTTTTATTAACGTTGTTATTATTCTGGTAAAAGGTTTCTTTCAAAATTAATAATATCCTAATAATTTTTTTATTATTTTGTTTTAGGAATGGCAAACATCGAAAAGCTCCCGCATCTGTCTTTAAAGATAACTGGAGCAAATTATATTGCATGGACCACTAATGTGGAACTCCATCTAGTGTCAGATAAATTATCTGACACTATCAAGGAGATCAATACATCCTCATCTCAAGAAAAGGCTAGGACGATAATTTTCCTCAAGAAACATTTAGATGAAAATCTGATGCACGATTATGTGCATCTAAGGATCCCACTGAATTGTGGAAAACCTTGAAAGAGAGGTTTGGTAATCAGAGGCCGATAACCCTTCCACATGCATTCGATGAGTGGACGAACCTGAGATTTCAGGATTTTGAAAAAGTGGAAACTTACAATTCCGCAATGTTGAGAATAACAACCCAATTGGAATATTGTGGAAAGCCTGTCACTGAAGTAGAAATGCTCAATAAGACATATCTCACATTTCATTAAAACCATTACGTTCTCCAAGAACAATATCAGAATTGTGGGTATACAAGATTTTCCGAGTTAATTGTGGTAATTATGATATAGCTGAGAAGAACAATGAGCTTCTTATAAAGAATCATAATGCTCGCCCAACCGGTAGCAAGGCATCTCTTTAAGTGAATGCAATTAAATGAAATCGGAGCGAGATAACTCGTCTTATCGAGGTTGTGGTCGTGGACGTGGAAAGTTAAATAATCCACAAGAAAAGAGATCCTTCAAATGGGTCCGTCCCGAGGAGAAATCAAATCGAATTCCTATGTAAATTATACAAAGAATCTCTCAAAGAAAATGACAAAGAATAGGAAGTTAACCTGTTGGAACGTTTCGTGGGAACAACACACTTCGATTCTTCCAATTTTGGTAACGATTTCGACGAGACCACCCATGGGTGATAACTGGATCCTTATAGTGGGTGATAACTGGATGCTTATAACTATTGTATTTTGTTTTTAAAATGAATTTCACTTCCTTTAATTAATACTTTTTATTGTAGTTATGGAAGGAACAATATCCGAGAAAAGGGTTAGAGAAATTTGTATTCTAGATAGTGCAACAACACACACTATTTTGAGACACAAACAATATTTCTCTGAGTTAAAACCCACATACGTTGTTGTTAATACAATATATGGTCCTACAAACCTCATAGAAGTAGTAAGAAAAGCAACTTTTATGTTGCCAAATGAAACAAAGTTTTTCATTGATAATGCTTTGTATTCTTCGAATTCTAAAAGGAATTTGTTGAGTTTTAAAGACATATACCTTCAAGGTTATGATACTCAGTCTGCGACTGAGGATGGAAAGAAATACATGTTCATGACTTCTAAGAAGTCTGGACATAAAGTTGTATTGGAAAAATTTCCAGAACTTCCATATGGATTGCATCATACATATATAGATGTAATAGAATCACATCTTGCGATAAAAAGAAATCTCGAAGATTTCACTTCATGACATGATCGGCTCGGTCATCCTGGTATATCGATGATGCGAAAAAATCATTGAGACCTCACATGGTCATTCACTGAAAATCCAAGAGATTTATCAGGGGAATAAAATGACATGTGCTACATGTTCTCTTGGAAAATTGATCATAAGGTCATCGCCAACCAAAATTGGTAAAGAATCACCAAAATTTCTTGACAGAATTCAAGGTGATATTTGTGGACCAAATACATCCACCGTGTGGACCATCCCGCTATTATATGGTATTAACTAATGCATCAAGTAGATGGTCACATGTTTGTCTATTATCATCTCACAATGTGGCATTTGCGAGATATCTAACTCATATAATCAAATTGAGAGCTTAGTTCTCAGATTGTCCTATTAAAAGAGTTAGGTTAGACAATGCTAGTGAGTTCACATCCCAAACCTTCAATGATTGTTGTATGGCAACATGAATTGATATTGAACACTCTGTTGTTCATGTCCACACACAAAATGGTTTGACTGAATCATTAATTAAATGGTTGCAATTGATTGCAAGACCGTTGATCATGAGATCAAAACTTCCAACCTCTGTATGGGGACATGCAATATTGCATGCAGAAGCACTCATTTAGATAAGACCAAGTGCGTATCCTAAGTATTCCCCATTATAGTTAGCATTTGGCTGAGAACCAGATATTTCCCATCTAAGGATATTTGGTTGTGCAGTATATATGCCTATAACACCACCACAATGTACAAAGATGAGACCACAAAGAAGGTTAGGAATATATGTGGGTTGTGATTCCCCATCAATTATACCATACCTAGAACCTCATACCGGTGACATTTTCAAAGCTCATTTTGCCGATTGTCATTTCTATGAAAAAGTAGTATCGGTTTTAGGGGGATAAAATAAAGAGGTAGGGAAGGAGATCAAATGGACTGTACCATCATTGTTACATCTTGATCCTCCTACCAAACAATCTGAACTTGAAGTTCGACGAATTATGCATTTGCAAAATATAGCAAATTAGCTACCTTATGCATTTGCCGATACCAAGACAGTAAGTAAATCACATATACCAGATGCAAATGCTCCTGCTCGTATCGAAAAATCACAAGAACGTGGAAGAGCAGATGATACACGTGAGTCGAGAACACGCATGAAGCATGGTAGACCTGTGGGTTCTAAGGATAAAAATCCTAGAAAAGGAAAAGAAGTTGAAAAGCAAAATGATCCCAAAATAACAGAAAATATTTTGGAAGATGGAGAATCATGAAACAACTGATCTTGTAGAGAATCATGAACCTGAAAGAAACCAGGAGATCTCTATCAACTACATTTATAATAAAAGGATATGGAATATAAATAATATGAACGATAGTGATGTTGTTTTCTCATTCCTTATATCAAAGGAAATAGAGGAGGAAACTGAGGATCCAATCCAAACTCAGTATATGAATGACCAAAGAGACATGATTGGATCAAATGGACGATATGTTGTGTTTTTAGCTTTTTTAGGATTCGTTTTCATTCATTTTTCATTAGTTTAGGTTGCATTTTAGAGTCTCACTACAAAAAAACGTCCATTGATAGCACTCCACCATAGCACGAAATGTCTAAATGCTATCGTAGACAGTTTTCAAATTTTTCAGTTGTCTGTTATAGCACCAAAAAAATGCTATTCTATAAATTCAATAAAACTGAAATGAAATNTGTCTGTTATAGCACCAAAAAAATGCTATTCTATAAATTCAATAAAACTAAAATGAAATTGTGTTTAATCCAACTAGCATTAGCTAATTACCCCTTATATCATCAAATTTGTTCAATTAGATTGTTAATTAAGTTCACAAAACTAAAAAAAATAAAATCAAATTTTTTTAATAGCACTCCGCGATAGTAAGCATTTAAGAACTGCGATTGCTGATGTTTGTAGATTTTCGATACTATATAATAGCACGAAAAATACGCTGTGTTAGTGTTTTCCAACACTTGGAAAAAAATTTCATGAAATATTTCACGAACAACACTTACCAA
>OVAO01002359.1:0-12922 GCA_900406285.1 Biscutella auriculata
TTTCGTTTGAATGAGTCATTGATTTTAAAATAATAATTAATTTAAATAAAGTATAGTAAGTTAAAATTTTAAATTTTAAATATTTTACTAATTTTTAAATTATTTTTGTTTTTAAACATGAATTAATTAAAAGAATTGTTTCTAATATTACTTTTAAATAGTAATAAGGGTAATTTCGTCATTTTAGAGTATAAAATATNTAGATGTATTTTTTAAGTTTCTTAATATTTTTAGTGTATTAATCAAAATCTCCCTAAAGAATTTTGGAATCTCTTGTGTGTTGGTTTCATAGCTGAACCAAACAAGTAAGTCATGGTTGTCAGACACTTATGAATAACTATATATATCCAAATTGACAGTATTATAGTAAACTCTAAATATGCAGGCTACAACATGCAACGCTAATTATTTTGATTTCACTAACAAATTTTGTATGGATTTGGCCACACCACAAAATTGGTTCACAACCAGTGTAAGTTTAATTTTGATTTGTCTATTTTTTTTTACATCTTATGTGACTTATATCAACACCTTCTATGCAGCACATAGAATTGTTGATGAATATTTGGGTACGCACCACAGTCATGTTTTAGCAAAGGAAAACTCTACTTTTGATATGAGCATGACAAACCTCAAACTTGGAGCTCGAGGAGGAAGATTGAGCAAGCTTGTATTCGAGCTTGTAAATGAAATTGTGCCGCATAGGAAGACTAGTTTGGAGAGACTTGAAGATCATTTGTAGCAACTGAAGCTTAATGGAGATCATTTGAGTCACCAAAGCCTTGTCGCTCAAGTGGTACACCTTAGTTGTGTCCAAGTTAACACTCATTTTTCTAGGTTTGGTTTTATCCAAAAGAGTTTTCAGAAACGGGTTTTAATGAGGCTAAGATGGGCACACCTTTACCTAAGTGTACATCCCTGAAGGTTGAGAAACGCTTTCAAAGAATCGATTCCTCAACAAGAAGAATGGCTTGATCCATGCACAAACTGATTCTCCTTAAAGGAGCTTCATTTTCCTTTTTGGGCCTTAAAGCCTTTTAAGGTTTCTAGCTTCCTTCCTTTCTTTTACTGTATAAGACTTTTGTAAGCAAAACATTGTCTTTTAACTTTCATTTTATCAAAAAGCTTATTGATTTCTCTTTTGTGGAAGTTCACTCTCTCAATGGTGAGTTATATCCATTGATTTACACCTGAGACTTCAAGGTGAACTTGCTTCAGAGATTTAGTAAAAGGGACATATATTAGGTTCTCAGGTTGGTTTTTTGTCTAGTCGAGCGTTGAGTGACGAACGCAAGGTGCTTTTAGAGTAAGTCTAGAGACCTAAGCTATGTCCATAGATCCTACGTGTATTTTTCTCGAGACTTTATCTTAGCGATTCCCGCCCCTTCTAGGATTCTCTAGGTCATATTGCTTGTTTATCATTGAATCAATCCTATTGCTTGTTTACTGCTTTATTCACTTCATCGTTGCCTGCTACAATCAACCAACCAACCAACTCTCTTATACGCTTTAGCCAATTCTCAGTCTTGTATGTCTCTTTGTGTTAGTCTTTACTCTCTGTGGATTCGATCCCTAAGTACTACAATGTTCGTTTGTGCACTTGCAGATAATAGATGTCCAGGGTAAAACCTGAGTGATATCAGTCACTCTTTCATGTTTTGTTAGGTTTGCTTGCTTGGTTTACCTCACTTTTAACTCACCGATCTAGTTCCCGAACTGTTTTCAAACCTCTTTCATTTACTTATCTTTTGCCTAGCTTGAGAACAAGCAAATGTTTAAGTTTGGGGGAGTTGATACGTGTTGATTTTGATAGTTTTAACACTCGGTTTTCTTCAAGAGCCAGTTGTTGCATATCTTTCAGTTTAGGCCCGCTATATCATGAAATTTGGACTTATAAACAACAACTATCTCTCTAGGTGGAACTTTCTTCTTATATTGGCTTCTAGTTTCAATATTGCACGTATGGTCTAGGGAAGCTTTCCTGATTTGGTAGTAGGCAATATCTTTCATCTCATTGGCAATCACCCTCCAGTCGCATCTAGGATCTGCACAATTAAGCACAAAGTAATCCCTCTTTGTTCGTGTTTGTTTAAAATGGAACATATTCTTTATAGCATAGGTCACTAGAGCAATACGACATTCCAACTTGCTGTCATATGTTTTCCAACATAAATATCCTCATCACTGTCTCTGATTTCTAGATATGGGATTTCTAGACAGTTAGATGATGTGTCATCCACAAAAGGTGGGATATCAAACTCCACATCCCTGATTTCATTAAGACTACGTCCTAAAACCACATCTGATACATTACGGTGAATTGCCCCAGAAGAATGACCAAAAGGTGTAGTTGGATCATCGTCTGTAATCCCATGACCACCAAGTCGAACACCACTTTCTGTTTTTTGCATACTCCTGCTTAGTCCCCCGATCACCACGTACGACCATATGGTCGAATGCGTAGTTAGTGCAACACATTACTTTGAGTGCATTCGACCCACCATAATCATCACCCATAAATGGCTCCCAAAATTTGGTATCTTATCATCTAGATGCAACTTCAATTGAATCCACATTAGAAAACTCAAATCCATCTGTTTCTCCCTCGTCAGAAAGATACAAATTCAAATTCCAACAAGGTTCCTTCGTAGACTTTTGTCACAACTCCTTAGTTGTTCCTCCACAAGTTTTCCCTCCTCTAGAAAGCATGTTCCTTTAAATCAATGGGCTTCATCCCTATCAAAGATGACTAGTCACACTTGCCTAACCTTGTCCTCGACGTAACATAGCTTAGATAAAAAATACCTTCAAAAATTGCTCTACTCCTTTTTGGGTTCATATCAGGAGACCTAAATTCTTCAAAGTCTTCTTCACTCGAGAACATCACAAATAAGTTTGTTGTTCTATCTTTTGAAAACTGATTGTAAAACGACCTAACGCTATCGTCAGTCGTTAATAACATTGGTGGTGTCCGTTTACCAAGTGAAGAATCAGAAAACGCAGGTAACCAATAGCTCAAACTCACCTTCGTTGTGCATGACTTGTCTTCCCCAAACTCTGCAACCATTATGTTACACAACTATGTATGCTTAACATTGTCTCTTATGAGTATCATTCTAGACAATTCTCCCATTGTCTATCACGAAATCTCACTCTCCATTCGAACCACACCTATATTCCCCACATATAACTAGACATGGTCGTACCTATTATAAAAAACAGACTATTAAAAAAGAGCCTTTAAATTTTCTGAAACAACCAACCACATCGAAAGAGGGAAAATGTCATAGTGCACCAGAAAACACATATTATTATGTTTAGAATATTATTAATTAACAATAACCCTAAGAGTGATACCTCTGATTGTTGTTTCAAAAACCTCGTATAAATTTTTCCAAAACCTCTGGAAAAGTTAAGAGATATGAGAGATAAGAGATAAGAGATAAGAGAGATTAAAAAATAAGAAATACAACATATTAGTTATAATCCACTATTGTACAGTGTATCTCACACCTCTCAATAAACCTTAAACACGAAATCTAACTAACAACTCTCCAACTATTATATGCTAACTTAATAGTGTAATCCAACGACTATAAATACACACTTTTTTAATGTTAGTTTTCAATCTCTCTTTCTTGGAGGGATTTAATAGACATTTCCATATTCTTGTTTTATGTTTTGTGAAACAAAACCACAAGAAAGTTTCCTTAGGATTTAAAATGTCTAAAACACTTATAATTTGTTATATAATAGAAGAAGGGAGTTGTTCTCGTGTTGACATATGTCCTATTCCTACGTTGACACCTGTCTTTTTCTAAATTCCTAATTATGAAAAATCCCTAAAAGTTCTTACTTGTAAATTTGATTGCGAACTCTTAAAATATGTTTAATCTCTTCTTCTTCCTTTTAAGTTTCAATCGATTAAGCTTATGTATTTAATTTATCTATTAATTTTATCTTCAATTAATGAATCTTCTTATTTTCTCTTCTTTATTATGTTTCATCGATTACACTTCTTCGAAAAATCGTTGACAGAAGAATCCATCCACTGTCACACCATGAAAACTATGATATATGTCGAGGGAGAGGATAAAACGAGAGCTACCTCCAGTGCAAGAGGTTTCTTCTCGAATCAATTTTCGTTCTTTCCCTATTTTGGATCTTACTTTCCATAAGATTCTATCGAATCGTTTTCAAGTTTTTGGTTAATTTCACTTGAATTCTCTGTTTTATGTCTTCCTGCTCTATTCTTATAACATATTGAGCATCTAAAGATGTTGATGAAACGCCTTCATTTTATCATCAAATTACGATAATTTTCATCTTTACATTACTTTGATTTTACTTTTTCAGGTGGGACATAATTGCATAGAGATTGGGCTTCATGTTGGTGTTAATAAGGTAACATGTCTTGCTTCTGCAAGGTCTACAACCCTTGTTTTCAGAACATTATTATAAAAGTTATTATTCCAATCTCAAGATTATTGTTTTAGATAGGGAGACAACTTCCAACTATAATATACCTATTGAGGTATAGCAAGATCTACCTTACTAATGGTGAAACACTTTGTAATTCTTGAAATACAAAATCATTAATTGTGTTCCTGATTTGCTTTTGATTATGTAAGTGTTGTGGGGAATATGTAAGATGTAAGTGTTGTGGAGAATGTTGATAAGATACTTGAAAGTTTTGATCTTGTTATATACGGATCATTTTTCGAGGAGCAGTCTTTCCCAATTTTTTTTAAGAAAGTCATGTCTTTGGGAAAACTGATAGTTGTACCAAATACCTTGATTATTAGAAAACAAGTATGCTTTCTCTTTCTTTGCTTCGTTCTTCACGGAGATGTGTTGTGAGATGTTCTTGTCCATTTGGGTTGCTTATTGTATTACTGACTATATTGACAAATATTAAATAGGTCGATGACAGGGTTACTAGGTATCTTTCCCCAAGAAGCATCTTAAGGTTATATCGCACATTGTGGTTGAAGTGATAACAGAAGGGAAACTATCTTCATCGACCAAAAGATCGCCTAAATGGCAAAAACAACTGTAAAAAGTTGATGGCTCGGGATGCTATAGAAGGTTATGCAGCTCTACTAGAGAATCTTCTCAAGTTTTCTTCAGAAGTTAGATATAGATAGGATACGATAAAGACAATAATATAAAACAGATGTAAGTAATAAAGTTTTATCTAACAAATATTGAAAATATATTTTGGGTATTATTTTATTTACCAATATTTTTGGGTATTAAATAACTAGACTCGAGTGATTCTTTTTGAAATTATAATTTTTACATGCTTCTAGTTTTATATTTTGATATTTTAGTTTTAAATAAAAAGTATTTAATGAATATTAATAACCAATTTATACAGATGTCATATAATTTTAAAATATTATAATTTTGTATCCAAGGCTCATTCATAACCTTGGTTGTCTGAATCGATCCATTCCATCTTCATTTTCAATCAATCTGTTGGTGTCTCCATCTTCAACCTTCTTCCATCTCCATTGCATAGAGATTGGGCTTCATGTTGGTGTTAATAAGGTAACATGTCCTGCTTCTGCAAGGTCTACGACCCTTAAATTCAAACCATTATCATGAAAGCCCATTGATTCCCATCTCAAGGTCTGCTTATTCCCATCTCAAGATCATTGTTTTAGGTGGGGAGATAACTTCCAACTATAATATACCTATTGAGGTATAGTAAGGTCTACCTTACTAATGGTGAAACGCTTTGTAATTTTTGAGATACAAAATCACTAACTTGGTTCCTTGTTTGCTTTTGATTATGTAAGTGTTATGGGGAATATGTAAAATGTAAGTGTTGATAAGATACTTGAAAGTTTTGATCTTGTTATACACGAATAATTTCTCGAGGAAGTCTTTCCCAGAAATTTTTATGAAGGCCATGTCTTTGGGAAAATGGATAGGTGTACCAAATATCTTGATTATGAGAAAACATGTATGCTTTCTCTTTCTTTGGTCCGCTCTTCATGGATATGTGTTGTGAGATTTTCTAGTCCATTTGGGTTGCTTATTGTCTTACTGACTATATTGAAAAATATTAAATAGGTCGATGACAAGGTTACTAGTATCTTTCCCCAAGACGCATTGTTAAGGTTATATCGCACATTGTGATACAATCTCCGTTACGACACAAAACATACTTTGAGGACTTATGCGGAATGAAATTGTTGATGGATGATGAACGAAGCGGATGGATGATAGATGATTTTTGGGCAGAAATGGATCGATAGGAACTCACAAGAGTTGTAAAAAACTCTTGATACACCTGGGTGAACTTAGGATATGAAACACCTAATATAATACAACTTGGATATTATACACCAAGAAGGAAACAAAAATAAGAGAGAGTTTTAGAAAAAAAAATTGGTTGAAAGTTTCAGAAAAGTCTACAAGAGATATAAAGAAAAAGAGACATGTCTCTTCACCTTCTTTGCATGGGAAATAAAAACAAAATAAAAGCAAAGTTTGAATAAGTTCGAAAACCAAGAGAAAGCTTCAATTTTCGTCACATCTTATAGGGCATAATGGGATGCTCTTCTCTTGTCTTCATTTGATTAGCAATTGGGCCACTATGAAGTATCCAACTTGCCTCATTAAAAATCCAGCTTGGAAAACTCATTAGGGACAAAACCAAGCTTGGGGAAAAAGAGTACAAGCTGAACATTTATCCTATGTTGATCAATCCTTCTTGAAATTGAATGCAATTAGTTGTTGTGTGAATCTATCATAAGCTCAAGTGCTTGAACTAATCTTCAACAGTACTTAGAACTTGTCTAAGTGTTCCAACAAGTCTTCTCGTCATTGCTCTTGTTATAGGACCAGCTGGTATCTCCAAAGTATCCTTCTTTTTGTGCTTATCTTCAACTGTTGCAAGCTCCTCTTCTTCCTTGTCCATTGTATCTTCTTTAGCTCATAATTGATTGTTGTCCGGAATTGTATCATCCTCTCCCACTTGAAAAGGATTTGTCCTCAAATCTGCTTCATCTGCAATAAAATGAATCAAATAAGAAACATTGAAGCTAGGACTTACATTATACTTACCTTGATCAAATTGATAAGAATTATCATTGATCTTTTTTGTGATCTGAAACTGTCCATCTATTCTTGGCATGAGCATTGACTTCCGTTCAGCAGGGAAACTCTCTTTTCTTAGATGAATCCAAACTTTATCTCCAACTTCAAAGACCATCTCACGTTTTCCCTTGTTTTCTTGTTTAACATATTGTCTTGTTCTTGCTTCTATGTTCTCCTTAGCTTGCTCATGTAGTTTCTTCACAAATTCTGCTTTTCTCTTACCATAGAGGAATTAAATCTAATGGGGGTAAGAGGATTAAAACCATAAACAAGCTCAAAAGGTGAAAACTTAGAGGCAGAATGCATTGAGTGCTTATATGCAAATTCAACATGAGGTAAACATTCTTCTCAAATTCTAATGTTTTTTTTTAATCAAGGCTCTAGGCAAAGCAGACAATATCCTATTAACTACTTCAGTTTGAGGGTGACAAGTAGTTGAGAATAAATGCTTAGTGCCTAACTTACTCCATAACGTTTTCTAGAAACATTTTCTAGAAATAACTCAAGAACTTAGTGTCTCTGTCAGATATGATTGATCTAGGCATTCCATGCAATCTAACAACATCCCTAAAGAACAGATTTGCCACATGTAATGCATCATCAATTTTATGACAAGGAATGAAGTGAGACATCTTAGAGAACCTATCTACTACCACAAAGATATAATCCTTTCCAGCTTTAGTTCTAGGCAGCCCTACGACAAAGTCCATGGAAATATCATGCCAAGGATGCGAAGCAATAGGTAGAGGAGTATACAAACTAGTAGGCTGAACTTTTGACTTAGCCTGTTTACAGTTGATGCATCTAGAACAGATCCTCTCTACATCCTTCTTCATGTGTGGCCAATAGAAGTGATCCTGCATCACTTTTAAAGTTTTGTCAATGCCAAAATGACCCATCAAGCCTCCTCCATGAGCTTCCCTGGTCAATAAATCTCGGATAGAACAGTTAGGAATACACAACTTGTTATCATAGTACAAGTAACCTTTCTGTTTAAAATAACGACCTACACCATGCTTATCACAAGATTTATAAGATTCTTGAAAATCAGTATCGGTTAAGTAAAGCTTTTTAATATGTTCAAAGCCTAATAGCTTAACATTAAGATTAGTGATAAGAGTGTACCTTCTTGACAATGCATCAATAACCACATTGTCCTTACCTTGTTTATACTTGCATGTCTTTTATTTAGTTTGTGTGGCCCTTTAAGTGCTTAAGGGATTCATGATCAATGTGTATAACAACCTCCTTCGGCCACAGATAATGTTGCCATGTTTGCAAGGCCCTAACCAAGGCATATAACTCCTTGTCGTATGTGGGGTAATTTAGAATAGCTCCTCCAAGCTTTTCACTAAAGTATGTTATCGACTTCTTATCCTGCATTATTACAGCTCCAATTCTAATACCTAATGCATCACATTCAATCTCAAAAGTCTTAAGAAAATCAGGTAAAACTAGAAGAGGTGCGTTACTGAGTTTGTCTTTCAAGGATTGAAACGCCTCTTCTTGTTCTGGTCCCCATTTGAATCCTACATCCTTCTTGATTACTTTCATTAATGGGGCGGCTAGAGTGCTAAAATCTCTCACGAATCTTCTATAGAATCCAGCCAGGCCATGAAAATTTCTTACTTCTCCAACATATTTAGGACTAGGCCAATCCTTGATTGCCTTCACCTTTTCTTCATCCACTTTAACGCCATCTGCACTTACTATAAAACCTAAACAGACAAGGTTATCTGTGCAAAAAGTACAATTCTGGAAATTAGCAAAGAGCTTCTCGTTTCTTAGAACATCTAAAACAGAACCTAGATGCCCAATATGATCCTCTAAACTCTTGCTATAAACCAGTATGTCATCAAAATACACCACAACAAAGATTCCTATAAAANTAAAGATTCCTATAAAAGCCCTAAGCATGTGATTCATCAACCTCATAAAAGTACTAGGTGCGTTTGTTAGCCCAAATGGCATCACTAACCATTTATATAATTCATGCTTAGTCTTAAAGGCAGTTTTCCATTCATCCCCTTCTTTCATTCTAATCTGATGATAACCAATCTTAAGATCAATCTTAGAAAATATTCTAGAACCATGCAACTCATCAAGAATATCATCTAATCTAGGGATAGGAGGACGATACTTTACTGTGATATTGTTGATTACTCTACAATCAACACACATTCTCTAGCTACCATCTTTCTTTGGCACGAGTAAAACCGGTACAGCACAAGGACTCATGCTTTCTCTAATGTGTCCTTTCTCCATAAGCTCTTCTATTTGTCTTTGAAGCTCCTTAGTCTCCACTAGATTTTTTCTATATGTTGGTCTATTAGGCATAGAAGCCTCGGGAACAAAATCAATGTGATGCTCAATCCCTCTAATAGGTGGTAGTCATATAGGGTTATCGTCGGGGAACACATCCTTGTATTGCTGGAAAAGATCAGAAAGTTCACTCGGATGATCTGGTGCTAAGTTAGATAAGCTACTAAGAGCTTCCTTATACACAAACATAAGAACAAATTTTTTAACGAATAAAGCTCGTTTGACATCATTAGAGTTGATAAAAAAAAGTTGGACAATTTGGATACCTTTTCCTACTTCATTTTAAGATGCAATTGGTCTAGATATACCTCTTGAGGAGTCATTAGAGTCAAGGTGATCTTTTCCCTTTATATTCAAAGGAATGACGTTTTGTGTAGCCATCAGGTATCACCTTCCGATCAGATTGCCAAGGTCTACCAAGCAAGATATGACCAACCTCCATGGGTAGAACATCACATATGATCTCATCCTCATACTTACCAATACTTATTGGCACTGTCACTTGGCTACTAACTTTCATTTCACCACCTTCATTGAGTCATTGTAGCTTATAGGGACAAGGATGCTTTCTAGTCTTCAAACCTAGTTTCTGGACCATGGTAGTGCTAGCAACATTAGTACAACTACCCCCATCAATAATAAGACTACATACCTTGCTGTGCACGTGACATCTTGTATGGAACAGGTTTTCCCTTTGCTCTTGTTCTTCTTCTTTGGGTTGCAAACTGAGNATGTCCTTCTTGGCACTAAAAGTTCACATTTTGCTGGTGGTACTTCAAACTCGTCAGGAGATGCAGTTTGTGATTCTGGGTGTTCATCTTCTGATTCAATAGCGTAATGCCATCTTCCATGACACTTCAAGCATAGTACATCTCTAGACCTCGTTGGATTAACAATGGCTTTCCCTTTGTCTTTGGTCAGATTTGAATTATGCTTAGTTTCTTCTTTATAACCATAACTAGTTGGCTGCGAAACCTTTTGATGGCTAATCTTATTGTCCTTGAAGTAGTTAGGTCGTGTAGTTCCAGCTCCAAAGCTTGATTTCACATGATTCTTTCGTTTCAACTGATGCTCTATGAGAATAGCCTTATGCAACATTTCCTCTAACTCCACATAGTGCTTAAGCTCAATATTGTCTTGTATATCTCTGTTTAGCCCTCTTAAGAACCTGGACATGGTAGCCTCTCTATCCTCTTGTACATCGGCCCTTATTAAAAGAGTTTCCAGCTCTTGGAAGTACTCCTCAACACTTCTGTTTCCTTGCACAAGTGTTCTCAGCTTATGGTGGAGTTCCCTATGGTGGTGACTTGGTACAAATCTCCTTCTCATAATTAATTTTAGTTCAGACCAAGTCTCAATAGGATATTCACCATTTTTCCTCCTAGATGTTACCAACTAATCCCACTAGCTCAATGCGTAATCATGGAACTCCGTAGTTGCAACTTTCACCCTATTGATCTCACTATAGTTCTGACAATTAAACACTAGCTCGATCTTCTTTTCCCAATCCAAGTAGGCATTTGGATCTTTTTTACCATGAAAGGGTTGAATCCTAAACTTGATCCATCAAGGTTGTTCTATCTTGGCTGTCTTTCTTGCTTCTCACGTTTATTACTTCGGCAACTGCCTTGTGAAGCACTGCTTCTATGCTTATAGTATGCATCAGTACCGTCATCTCTTGGTTGCTAGTTATGTGCTCTACGTTATCTTCTTGGCCTTGTATGATCAGATTCTTGGCCAGACTGTTGGGGTAGCCTTTCTTGAATGGCTTCAAAATGTGTTTCAAGTTGTGCATTCAACTCTTCTATCTGTTTTTCATCATATTCTTCAGAGTTGTTGTTAGAACTTCAAGCAACAACTTGTTGTTGTTAGAACTCCCCTCATTATCATTGTCATCAGACATTGTACTTGCACAATAAGAAAAAAAAAGAAATCAATAGCTCTGATTTCTCCTTAGAACATAAAAAATCGCATAAACCCAAAAAATTTCAGTTCATTTTTCTCTAACAAGATCAAAGTGAAACAAACACGAATCTTAACAAGTTATCTCAGTAAATCTCCTAAACATGCTCCTAAACATGCTCCTAAACATGCTCCTAAACATCAAGCAAATTTCATGCAGGAAAGAGCTAACACAAACAAAATTCAATCGATCCTAAGAAGGCAAACAATCACAAAATAGTTTCTGAAAAAAAATTCAAGAACACTTCATGTATCGATTGATCTATGCCTCAAAGTGGCTCTGATACCAATTGATACAATCTCCCTTACGACACGCAACACACTTTGAGGACTTGTGCAGAATGGAATGGTTGATGGATGATGAACAAAGCAAAAATGGATGATAGATGATTTCTAGGCAAAAATGGATCGATAGGAACTCACAAGAGTTTGTGAAAGACTCTTGATACACTTGGGTGAACTTAGGATATGACACACCTAAGATCGAACAACTTGAATATTACACACCAAGAAGGAACCAAAAATCAGAGAGAGTTTTAGAAAAGAAAATTGGTAGAAAGTTTCAGAAAAGTCTACAAGAGATATAAAGGAAAAGAGACATGTCTCTTCACCTTCTTTGCATGGGAAATAAAAACATAATAAAAGCAAAGTTTGAAAACCAAGAGAAAGCTTCAATTTTTGTCACATCTTATAGGGCCTAATGGGCTGCTCTTCTCTTGACTTCATTTGATCAACAATTGGACCATTATGAAGTATCAAACTTGCCTCATTAAAAACCCAGCTTGGAAAACCCATTAGGTACAAAACCAAGCATGTGGAAAAAGAGTACAAGTTGAACACTTACCCAATGTTGATCAATCATTCTTGAGCTTGAATGCAATTAATTATTGTGTGAATCTCTCATAAGCTCAAGTGCTTGAACTGATCTTCAAAGTTACTTAGACTTGGCTAAGTGTTCCAGCAAGTCTTCTCGTCATTGCTCTTGTTATAAGACCAAATGGTATCTCCAAAGTATCTTCTTCTTTGAGTTTATCTTCGGCTGTTGCAAACTCCTCTTCTTCCTTTTCCAATGCATCTTCTTTAGCTCCTAATTGTTTCCTGTCCAGAATTGTATTACATTGGGCTTGAAGTGAGAACATAAGGAAAACTATCTCCATCGACCCGAGTATCGCCTTAGTAGGAAAAACAACTATAAAAAATTGATGGCTCGGGATGCCATAGAAGGTTATGTAACTCTGCTAGAGAATCTTCTCAAATTTTCTTCAGAAGTTAGATATAAATAGGATACGATAATGGCGATAATATAAAATAGATGTAACTAATAAAGTTTTCTCTAACGAATATTGAAATATATTTTGGATAATATTTTTCTTACCAATATTTTTGGATATTAAATAATTAGAATCGAGTGATTCTTTTTTAAATTATAATTTTTTCATGCTTCTAGTTTTATATTTTTGATATTTTAATTTTAAATATATAGTATGTAATGAATATTAATAATCAATTTATAAAAATGTTATATAGT
>OVAO01002360.1:0-12921 GCA_900406285.1 Biscutella auriculata
AGCATTGCACTTGCCCCTTAGGTTGTTTTTCAGTCAATTCAAAATTAATTCAAAGAGGTATATATTGTTAGAGTATATTGTAAAAATAGTCAATATTATTGTGTATATCGTCTTACCATCTTTGACACTTTTCTATCTATATATTCAGAAGTAGTCTCTAATAATAAATCAAACAATTCATTATTCTAATATATATGTGGGGTCGAAGAAGAAAACATAAACTAATGTATTATTCAAATAATTTAATACTTTTTAAAAACCATTTCCAAACATATTATTTTTGGTTCAGTCTTTGTATTTTTTTTAAAATCATTGCTTGCACGGAGAGGTAAACATACACAAAGTCGTTGATATAAGCAAAGCACAAATCAACACTTTAACTCATATATACATTACAATTCATCGCTGTTTACAGATCAATTCATGATAAATCTTTGTTCACTTGAAAAATATTCAGGATATTTATTTCAACTTTTTTTTTTTTTTTTTTTTTTTTNTTTTTTTTTTTTTTGTCTTCTTGTAGTTATTTCTTTTTGCCGATGTGCCATCTTCTTCGCTTGGCGCTTCGACGTGTACGGTATGTGAAAACTCTCCACATATTATTAATAATAATCTTTATATAATTGGCCGACATGTTATTTAGTAATTCATTTTAATTTAGAATATATATAATTTGTTATTTTCCAAATAAATATCTTAATCGGGCCTCTTTGTACTCAGTAAACTATTGGAAGAGTCACCTTCTCCGGCGAAAATGGACGTGAGACAATCAATATCTCTGCAAAATGATGTCTCCTTAAGCCTAGCCAAACACGTTATCACCACCGTCTCTAAAGGCTCCAATCTTATCTTCTCTCCGGCCTCCATCAACGTCGTTCTCAGTGTCATCGCCGCTGGATCCGCCGGTGCTACCAGAGATCAGATCCTCTCTTTCCTCAACTTCCCTTCCACCGATCAACTCAACTCTTTCTCCTCCGATATCGTCTCCGCTGTCCTCGCTGATGGAAGTTCTGACGGTGGCCCTCGGTTATCGGCTGCTAATGGTGTCTGGATCGACAACTCTCTTTCCTTTAAACCTTCCTTTAAGCAACTTTTGGAGGATTCTTACAAAGCTGCTTCAAATCAAGCTGATTTTCAGACTAAGGTGATTGCTTTTTATTCCTCCATTGTTTTATAACCTAATTTTAGCCATCGATGTTGATTACTACATTCTGATTATGTGTGTGTGTGTTTAGTGTCTAAAAACATGATTCTTACTCAATGTAGACTTAAGATTTGTTGTTTTCTTTACCCTCAATGTTGCATTGTTGAAGCTTTGGTATGAAATTTTGTGGCTTTTGATTGAGCTTTTTAAGTATTGAAGGCTGTGGAAGTGATTGCTGAGGTGAATTCATGGGCTGAAAAGCAAACAAATGGTCTCATCAATGAGGTTCTTCCAGAAGGATCAGCAGACAGTATGACTAAACTGATATTTGCTAATGCACTCTACTTCAAAGGCACGTGGAATGAAAAATTCGATGAGTCATTAACCAAAGACGCAGACTTTCACCTTCTTGATGCTACTCAAGTGACTGTGCCATTCATGACCAACAAGAAGAAACAATACTTAAGTGCTTACGATGGCTTCAAAGTCCTTGGACTTCCTTACTTACAAGGACAGGATAAGCGACAATTCTCCATGTATCTCTTTCTTCCCGATCAAAACAACGGATTGTCTGATCTTTTCGACAAGATACTATCCACTCCTGGTTTCATGGACACACACATCCCACGCCGACAAGTTAAGGTCCGGGAATTCAAGATCCCCAGGTTTAAATTTTCATTCGGGTTTGAAGCTTCAGAAGCTTTGAAAGGATTGGGGCTGACTTCGCCGTTTAGTGGTGAAGACGGTTTGACTGAAATGGTTGAATCACCGGAGATGGGGAAGAATCTATGCGTATCGAGCATTTTCCATAAAGCGTGTATTGAGGTGAATGAAGAAGGAACAGAAGCTGCAGCTGCTTCAGCTGGAGTTATAAAGCTGAGGTCTTTGGCTATGGAGGAAGAGGACATAGATTTTGTTGCAGATCATCCATTTCTGTTGGTGGTTACAGAAAATGTAACAGGAGTGATCCTGTTCATTGGTCAAGTTCTTGATCCGTTGCATTAACTTTCTAATGTGCTTTTTTTTTTTACTTTGAGAGTATTCAATAACGTGAAGAGTCACTCTGAGTTGTGATTTCAGAACCTTGAATGTGTGTAATACTTTTTTTAAAAAAATTTGGAATTATATTTTGTTAAAACTACAGAAACTTACCATTCAGGATAAGACGTATATAAAGAAATTCCCTCGAATTAAGCCGGCAAATAATAAATCATCTTCGAAAATAATCAAATCCAAAATAAGATTACTCTAACAAAAAGCTTAAGACTCAAGCTTGGTAATTTGAAAACGAAAAGAAATTACTCATTCTTCTTTATCGCCTTACATCCAAACGTAAAATATAGAATCAAAAGTTTTCTATAGTCGAATAAAAGTATCTCCCCATAAAATATTTTTCGATAACAATTTCGATAAGACAAAATCCAGACTATTAAAAGACTAGATCCACGAAATTCTTGGAAATGGTGAGGTTGGAAACACCAAATCTTGAAGCACCTCATTAGAGACCATCAAATCAAAAAGATTTTGACCCAATCTAAAATGTACTGACAAGGAGCACAACAAACACGTTTATGGACTCACCGGACTAAACCAGTCAATCTGAGGGAACAAAATCAAAGACGAAGCAAAACCTAAAGAAGAGAGAACGAAGCATCCACCAATTGAGAACATAAACAAACAAGCTAAGACGAAAGCTTAAAACCAGAGTGAGCAGCAAACTGAAACTAAAACAACTCCCAAAAGCCGACGAAGAAAACCTAAAAGGAAGCGGTCCAAACAGTCTTTACCACAACCAAGTTGCTATCACTAGCAACAACTGCATAACCTAACCCGAGGAGGCTCACGACGCGACCAAACCCGACACTAAACAAGCCCAAGGAACAAAGGGAAAATTACCTTCGATGACTCGTGTAGACAAGCCGGAAAGCGTTGTCGAACGCCGACAAGGCTACGACCATAACCATTGCGAAGCAGTCGACGTCATGACCTCCAAGCCTCACATACAAGGAAGAAACTCAGGCTCGTCGTCCCCGTACTTATCCACGTACGGATCTGCAACACGCCAAATTAAAACGAATGAAGCTGAGAAGACCTTTGTACAAGGAAAAAGGAAACAAAGTTGTTAGCTTAAGCTTGAAGTTAGCCTAAAAATAGGGATGAGATTATTCTAGTCTAGAGATAAACTAGAATATAAGATATTCAAGAGATGTATGAATATCTTAAGGAATAGAAAATTAAGAGTTTTAGTTTCTTATAAAAGGGGATACCAAGTTGTGGTAAAACCTAAGTGAGTTCTAGAGATTAAGAACTAACGTGTTCGTAGATATCGTTGGAAGGCTTAAAGCTTATGAAGAGAGAGTTGCGGAAGAGGAAGTAACGCTTAGAGGATCAGAACAAGCTAATGTATGCCAGCACAAAAATCTATCAAAAGAGCGACACCACTACGAACAAAGGACAAGGAGGACATACGACATACAGAGGAAAACGTTGTGGGAGAACAAACAGACCTAGAGATGCCTCTTCGATCGTATGTTATAAGTGTGAAAAATTGGGGCACTTCGTTGCTGATTGCACTGATAGACTTCTCAAGTTACAAGAGACACACGAAGATGAGGGCAACAACACACAAGATGGTGACTCACTTATGATGCATGAGGTCGTGTACTTGAATGAAAAGAGTTGCGAACTAAGAAAATTCGAAACAAACACCGATGGAGAAAACATGTGGTACTTGGATAATGGAGCAACAACCATATGACAGAGGATAAGAGGTATTTTAACAAGCTCGATGACTCGATCTCAGGAAAAGTACGTTTTGGGGATGACTCGCGTGTGGACATCAAAGGAAAAGGCACCATCACGTTCATTGGGCTAAATGGGGAGACGAGAGTAATGACGAATGTATACTATATTTCAGTTTTGAAGAGCAACATTATAAGTCTAGGCCAAGCAATAGAGGTTGGATGTGAGGTTAAACTACAAGGAGAGTTTCTGATAGTGTGTGATCAAAAGAGAAAATTGTTAGTTAAGACACCACGGTCCAAAAACCGGTTGTACGAAGTGAAGATGAGACTACTTAAGAGTGCGAAATTTCTCCTGGCAAGCATTAGTGAAGGAAGCAGATGGCATGCTCGGATGGGGCATGTAAGCTATGAAACTATTAAACTAATGATAGATAAGAAGATAGTTCGAGGTATCCCAGATGTAGCGGTTGAGAAGGAAGTGTGTAGCTCATGTCTCCTTGGAAAACAAACGCGACAAGCGTTCCCTCAAGCAAAAAAATTTCGTGCGACGAAGAAGCTCGAGATCGTTCACGGATATTTATGTGGTCCTATAACTCCAAGCTCAGGTGCTGGAAACAAGTGCATCTTTGTGCTCATTGATGATTTCTCTCGTTATATGTGGATAGTTCTGATGTAAGAAAAAGGAGAAGCGTTTGAAAAATTAAACGATTCAAGGAAAAAGTGGAACAAGATACGGGGGAGAGAATAAGCTTTTTCAGAACAGATAGAGGAAGGGAATTCACTTCTCAGGAATTCAACTTGTTTTGTGAAGAAGCAGGAATAACTCGACATCTTACTGCTCCATATACACCTCAACAGAATAGAGTAGTAGAACGTCGAAATAGAACAATGATGGAGATAACTAGGAGTACATTGAAGCATATGAGAATACCAAATTACTTATGGGGAGAAGCAATAAGACATAACACCTACTTGCTGAATAGAGTTGCAACACGATCACTTAAGAACGAGACTCCGTATGAACAATTTCGTGGACGAAGACCAAGTGTTGATCACATACGGATCTTTGGGTGTACTGCATATGCAAAGATAGATAAACCACATATAAGAAAATTAGACGATAAATCGCGAGAACTTGTGCATCTAGGAACAAAACCTGGTTCCAAGGCTTATCGGTTACTTGATCCGCAAGCAAGGAAAATAATTGTTAGTCGAGATGTGATCTTCGACGAAACAAAAGGATGAAGCCGGAAGAGAAATGAATCCGAGCATGATGATCAATTTTGGACTGAGTTTCATGGTTTCGAGAATCATGGTCTTAAGGAGGAAGAGGTTACCGAGGAAGAACCATGTTCACGGGCTCAGGAGGAAAATCGTGAGGAGGAAAATCGCGCGAACCACAGAAACTGCAAGAGCGAGAGCCAAGGAAATTGCGAGAGCGAGAGCCACGGTGGTGACAATGATGAGTCTCGTCGATCTGATCCTAGGCATTGAGAGATGAAGGAGCCAAAATATGAAGTGAATCAAAGTGAAAAAGTCCCGCACATGTGTTGAGACGATCGCAAAGGCAGATTCATGCGCCAAAATATCTCGAAGATTATGTTATTCTTGCCAAAGAAGAGGGAGAAAACCTGCTCTTGTGCATTAACAATGAACCAAGGAACATCAATGAAGCTAAAATCAAAGGAATGGATGGAGGCATGCCTAGAGGAGTTAACTTCGATTGAGAAACACAGAACGTGGGACCTTGTCGAGTTACCCGAAGGAATAAAACCAATTGGCCTAAAGTGGGTTCTTAAACTCAAGATGCATTCGGATGGGAGCATAAACAAATACAAAGCATGTCTTGTGGAAAAAAGGATATGTGCAACAATATGGAGTAGATTATGAAGAAGTGTTTGCACCTGTTGCTAGAATCGAGACAATAAGATTGCTCATCGGGATTGCATCGTCAAATGGATGGGAGATACATCATCTCGATGTTAAAACAACATTCTTATATGGAAAACTAAAGGAAATCGTCTATGTGCTTCAACCAGTAGGGTTCGAAAGAGAAGGAAGCAAGAACAAAGTCTACAAGTTAAACAAGGCGTTGTATGGGCAAAAACAAGCACCAAGAGCTTGGAATGATAAACTCAACATCATCTTAAAAGAATTGAAGTTCGAGAAGTGCACCAAGGAATCGTCGTTATATCGAAATGAATAAAAGGAAGGACTTCTGGTAATCACCGTATATGTAGACGACTTGTTCGTATCAGATACTAGTCTCGGAATCGTTAACACGTTCAAAAAGGAGATTGCTGAAAAATTTGAGATGAGTGATCTCTGGAAGCTGGCGTACTATCTAGGAGTCGAAGTGTTGCAACACGATAAGGGAGATACATTGAATCAAAACAGATACACACTTAAGATCCTCGAGAACGCTATCATGACAGGCTGCAACCCGACACACACCCTGATGGAAGTAGGCGTGATGCTTGCAAAATTCGAAGATGAAGAAGAAATTGATGCCACAAGCTTCAGGAAAAGTGTCGGCTGCTTCAAGTACTTACTCCACACGAGACCTGACATATCACTTAGTATTGGCATACTAAGTGGGTATATGCAAAGCCCGAGAATCTAACATGGATCCACGATGAAACAAGCAATGCGATACTTAAGTGGAACTGTTGATCTTGGCTTAACGTTTGGACGAAGTTGTGGTACTCCGAAGATAGTAGGTTATTATGACAGCAACCACAATGTCGACCCCGATGATCGCATAAGCACAATAGGACACATCTTTTATTTTGGGGAAAGTCCGATAACTTGGTGCTCACAGAAACAAGACACAATAACGTTATCTTCTTGTGAAGCTGAGTTTATGGCTGGAACCGAGGCAGCAAAGCAAGCAATATGGCTCCAAGAATTGCTTGGAGAAATCATGGGAACAACAAACGAGAGGGTCGTTATTCGTATCGACAACAAGTCAGCCATTGCCTTAACGAAGAATCGTGTGTTTCATGGGAGAAGCAAATACATTCATCGAATGTATCATTTTATAAGAGAGTGTGTTGCATGGACAAATCGGAGTAGAGCATGTTCTGGGAACTGAGCAGAAGACAGACATCTTGACCAAGCCAGTTGGAAGACTCAAATTCAAATAAATGAGAGAATTCATTGGCGTTCAAGACTTGAAGAAAATGGAAGTCAAACTTAAGGGGGGAGAATGTTAGCTTAATTTTGAAATTAACCTAAAAATAAAGATGAAAATATTCTAGTTTAGAGATAAACTAGAATATAAGATATTCAAGAGATGTATGAATATCTTTATTTTATATGCAGTCTAAATTCAAGTATGTGTTATAACATGAACTATAAAAAATTATAGCTTAAAATTAAAAATAAATAAAGAAATAAATATAGTAAAATAGCAAAAATATAATTAAAATAAACGTTCTTTTGGTCGTCCTTACTATGTTGATTAGACCACCTCCATCGACGCTTCTTATGGGGTTCTTGGGCCGAATTATTGGGTTAATAAACCCAAAAAAAAAAAACAATCGTAAGAAGCGATTCTCGTTCAAGAGTTTTTAGAAGCGGTTCTGAACCAAGCACGTTTCTGAATTTGATTGGAAGCGAGAAAAGGAAGGGGAAAATGACGCTTGGGTTTCGTCTCTCGTTCATTACAAGGAAAAAGAGAGAAAAAATTATAGAGCCCGCGATGGCGATTTTGAGGCGAAACCGTCGCGTTTTCTCGCCGAAGTCGATTAATCGATCGAAGCCGACGAGTGAAGATGATATCTCTTCCACGAGAAGTCGAGTGGCACTGGCGTAGCGATTTGGGATTTCGAAACCCTAGAAATTGATTTGGGGGTTTTGTTCGGTAAGTTCTTATTATGTTCTCTTGCTTTGTTTTAACATGTTTTTCGTTTGATTCAAGTAGATTATATGTCTATTTGTATTTCTACTTGTTGTTTTAATCCGTTGTTGAATTTTGTTTGAAAGGAATGATGACATATATGATTTTATTGCAGGTTTTCGATCTGTTTGATACTCGGATTTGAGGAGTGTGCTCAAGCTCTCTCTGTATTTCACCTAAATACGCCTATACATGAGAAGGGGTAAAGCTTCCATATGGTACTCTCCTTGATTTTGTCTAGGATTGTTAGTGTTGGTAGTCTGATTGTTTATGATTGTTAGTGTTGGTACTCTCTTTGATTATGTCTAGGATTGTTAGTGTTGGTAGTCTCAATGTTTATTTGATTCTATTGTTAGTGTTGGTAGTCTCAATGTTTATTTGATTCTATTGTTAGCGTTGGTAGTCTGAATGTTCATTTGATTATGTCAAAATTCTTGCTTGGTTTTTGTAGTGACTGAAGCGGATATGGAGGGACTGAAGTATGCTTTGGTTGATTCTTTCTGAGGCTGAGAAGCAACTTAGAGTTTTTAATGACCGTTCAATATGGTTCACAGCTACCATGCTTCAAAGATCCCAATGCAAGATATGATCAATCATCAGAGAACAAAAATAAGAATACCACTTATCCATTTTCTTTAAACTCGAATCCTGTTGAGTATAATTATAATGTTGTGTCTGTGTTTTGGTTATTACATAGGGTGGACGCATTGGCGTGAATGAAGTGATGAGTTTCATGGATGAGGTCATTCCAACCAAACACTCTATATAAGGTACGTGTTGTGTCTTTTCTTATAGTAACATAAGTAGATGAATTAAATGAATAGGGTGTTAGCTTTAAGTTTATGACTTGATAGTTAATAGTTTGGTTAGGTGTAGAAATTAAAGAGAAATACATTGAAATGAAATGGAATGCATAGGGCAGTTAGCTTTAAGTACATGACTTGATAGTTAATAGTTTGGTTAGGTGTAGAAATTAAAGAGAAAGACATTGAAATGAAATGAAATGCATAGAGTTGTTAGCTTTAAGTACATGACTTGATAATTTGGTTAGTTGTATATTAGAGTTACAATAAATGTTATTAACTCTAATGAGAAATCAAAAGTACAATAATTTACCAACCAACCAAAACTCTATTAACTTTAATAAGTTACCAACCAACAAAACGCTATTAAAACTTAACTTATATCTCTAAAAAATAACTTAAAAAATACTTTCTCATGAATTCATTAGCTAACTCTGCCATGGATTCATGTTTTAACTCTTCTAACTTCATGGATCTTTTCAAGAGCCAACAAGAAACCCCAATGTCTCAGAGTTACATAAACTCGTGTGTGGAGTTTGGTTCATCCCAAGTCAAAGAGTCTAGGATAGAAGAGAGTATAGAGTTTAGAGAAAGGAGAAAATGGGTGCCAGCCGAAGACATAGTCTTGTGTAGTGCTTGACTAAACACCAGCAAGGATGTTGTGGTTGGCAACGAGCAAAAGCACACTGCTTTTTGGAAACGCATAAGGGCGTACTTCAATGCTTCACCTAAGCTTGAAGGGTTTCAAAACAGAGACCCAAGCAATTGTAAACAGAGGTGGCAGAAGATAAATGACCAAGTCTGCAAGTTTGTTGGCTGCTATGAGGCAGCTAAGAGACAACAAAGTAGTGGGCAAAATGAGAATGACCTCCTAAAGGTTGCATATGATATTTTTTTGAGATCACAATGTGAAATTCAATCTGGAACATGCTTGGATTGAGCTGCGTAATGACCAGAAGTTATGTGCTACAACTGTTAAAGGTGAAAGTAGCTCAAAGAAAAAGAAGGTCGTTAATCCGTTTACTTCATCAAACACTACGAAAGAGTGTGATTAAGAAGAGTCTAGGCCTGAGGGTGTGAAGGCAGCTAAGAGGAAAGGGAAAAGGAGTACGGACAATGGATCACAAGAGGAAATTAACTCGCTTCTACAATTTCAGCAAGCTTTGAGTATTAAAGAGAAGGACAATGAAATGAAAGAGAGAGTGTCTAAAGTTGGATTACTAGAAAGTCTAATTAACAAAAAGAGCCACTAAGTGAGATGGAAATGGCTCTCAAAGACAAGCTAATTCACGACATGTTCCTTTAACTGTAAGTTTATGTTTTTTTATGTTTCATATAATACTTGATAGTTTAAGTTTCTGATATGTTTACTTGATATGTTTGCTTGATATGTTTGCTTTATATTTGATAGTTTAAGTTTCTGTTTTATACTCAAGGGAAACTTTGTTTTATTGCTTGATAGTTTTTGTTGGATAGTTTATGTTTCATAGTAAGTTTTGATTTCTTTATAGGTTATGTAGTTCTAATGAGTCTATCTTTGTATTATGTTTTACAGGAGACTCACATATTGAATAAGGAGACTCACATATTCAAAAGGAATAATGTGTGTCTTTGTCTTTGTCATTTTATCTTTTTGACTCACATATGTAGTGTGTGTTTAAGTCTTTTGAGTATTTGACTTTGTCTTTTTGAGTCATGGATTGTAATTGTGTCTTTGTACCATAGGTGTTTGTGTCTTCGTCCCATAGATTGTACCAAAGTTCTTTAAGTTACGGATTGTAAACAAAGTCACGGTTTATGTGTGTGTTTGTAGTGTTTTGGTCATTTTGGTTCCTTTATAACAAATGTCTTTGTTTACTTTATAACCAACATTCTTCTTCTTTCTTTCCAACCAGTATTCTTCTTTCTTTAAAACCAACCTTTCAAATTAAACTTTTCTATCTTTGAAAACCAAAGTTCTTCTCTCAATTGCTCAATTTATGGCTTCTGATTCTCGAGATCCTTCTGATTTCGATGATCAATTTGAGCAATTTTTTGAACAAACGTTCAATAATACTATTAATACCGATGTTCCACGTACCCGAGAGAAAAAGAAACGACAATATCTGGAAAGATACCGTGAGCAAGGTCATAACCAACTATGAAATAATTATTTTAGTGATGAAGCAACATATTCGCCTACTATATTCCGACGACGGTTTAGAATGAACAAGAGCTTGTTCATGACAATAATTGATCGTCTCTCAAATGAAGTTTCATATTTTCAACAAAGAAGAGATGCCACCGGAAGATTGGATCTCTCCGGATTACAGAAGTGTACTGCCGCTATTCGTATTTTTTCTTATGGTTGTGTGGGAGATATGGTGGACGAATATCTCCGTCTTGGTGAAAGTACTGCTCTTTTGTGTTTGGAGAAATTTGTCGAAGGAATTATATCTTTGTTCGGAGATGAGTACCTAAGAACACCAACACCCGATGATCTAGAACGGTTACTACCAGTTGGAGAGGCACATGGATTTTTCGGGATGACAGGGAGAATTGATTGTATGCATTGGGAGTGAAAGAATTGTCCCACCGCTTGGAAGAGACAATATACTCGTGGTTCCGGTAATCCAACGATTGTTCTAGAAGTTATTGCTTCGTATAACCTATGGATTTGGCACGCCTTTTTTGGTCCCCCAAGTACTTTAAAACGATATAAATGTTCTTGAAAGATCACCGTTATTTGATGATATTTTACAGGGTCAGACACCGAAAATTAATTACTTTGTCAATGGACACGAGTATGACTTGACTTACTATCTCACCGACGGTATTTATCCTAAATGGGCAACATTTATCCAATCGATTTCACTTCCTCAAGATCCTAAATCATCGTTATTTGCTAAAACTCAAGAATCTGTTTGAAAAGATGTGGAACAGGCTTTCGGAGTTTTGCAAGCTCGATTTTCCATCGTAAAAAATCTCGCTCTTTACTGGGATAAGGTAAAGCTAGGCAAAGTAATGAGATGAAGACGAAAGCGATGGTAACACTCAATTTGAATTATCGGAATTCGATGAGGGAAGCGCTAATGCACAAGTGAATTATACGTATTCAACGGACATGCCTAAAAATCTCGCAAATATGATGGCCAAGTGAAATCATGTTCGGGATAGAATAAAACATGATCAACTAAAAACGGATTTGGTGGAGGATCTATGAAATTTTTTTGAAACAAATTAATATAATTAGTTTAGGGATACTAATTAAATGAAATTTGTAGAATTATTATTAAAATATTCATAAGAACTCTTAATTAAGAAGCATGGATGTGGATGGTTTTAAGATCCCACATTTTTAACACTATCTATTCGGTACAAACCCAGAGTTGGAGGTAACTTTGGTTTTAAAATAAATGTATTTTTTTTTGTCAACTAAAATAAATGTATTTAAGTATACTCAAACAGCTACATATATATTTAAATTAAAAATGAAAATGTATTTAAGCATTTGTAGTGATTTGTTATTTTTTTACAATCTAAAGCATATGACTTGAAGTTGAGAACATATTCGGTTGTTACAACGAGACTATACTAGAATTGTATCCATATTGCATGCGGATGATATGTTTTTAAATTATAATATTAAGATATTTAAATTTTATAAAAAATATATTTTAAAAGTTAAATATGTGATTAATAAATATTAATAAATACTAATAAATAATTTTCTGTAAATTTATTTAATATTATAATATTTTATTTGAATAAAATAATAATATTAGTTACATATTGAATTTGAATCATGATTTTACCCGTTCTTTAACCCATTTGACCATTATATTAATGATAAATTTTAAATGATTTTTTTTGATAAAAGTTGCTTAAAAATACATTTCTAGCTAAAACATAAATCAATATTAATATAATTTGACTTATGAGATTTATATGTGAAAAATTTTGTAGTAAAAAAATTTCCAACTATATTTTATTATATTTGTCTTAGAAATTTTTTCAAAATGAAACTTTATATACTTATTGGTTAATGAGATATTCTTTATTTGTTCTTATATTTTTTTTTAGATTTATATATATCTTTGATAAAAATTGGATAATAAATTTCAGTTTATATTTATTTAAATTTTATTATACTTCTTTTAAGAAAATTTCTAAATTTATTTGAATTTATATAATTTTAAAAATATTNTAAATTTATTTGAATTTATATAATTTTAAAAATATTAAAATATTATTGTATTAGTTTTAGATTTATCTCCAATTCTCAATTTAAAATATATTTATTTCAGTTTTACCCGAAGATTTTTAATTTGTTCTTTAAATTGATTTTTT
>OVAO01002361.1:1784-12920 GCA_900406285.1 Biscutella auriculata
CTATCTGAGAAGCTTTCCAACCTTATTTGGTCCAATGTTTTTGTTTTGCCTAAGCTCTGTTTCTTTTGGCTCTGTTTCTATCTTAATCTTTTTGATTGTATTATACAGAATATGTAATAACTCTTTATAATATTTCACTTGAAAAAAAAAACACAGGAAACTAATGATTTGCTCGGTAAAAGATGGAAAAACATCGGAGGTGACTTTTCTTTAAAAAAAAAACCTCTTTACCCATTTCTAACAATAGCTAGAGGTGGTTTATTGTGTGTATTCATAAGCTTCCAAACAAAACAAGTGAAAACCACAAAAAGCCTTTGGTTCGGACATTGTCTAATCATGGTTGCTTATTCAAGTCTTAGACTGTGAAGGTTTCCAGCTTCCTGGAATCTGTAAAATCAAAACAGATTCATGTAATGAGAGTTCATAGACAGAGAGAGTGATTCGATACACAATATTCAAAAGCAAACCTCAACACCATGAGGTCCAATTCTGTTACGCGATACGAAATTCAGAACTAGTTCAGCAAACTCCTCCGGTACATCTTCCTGCATAAAAAATCATCATTTGCACAAAGACTATATGAAAAATCCACTCTTTAAAAAGATTATCAATCAAAACGCGTTTTCTTTAACCTGAATGGCATGTCCAGTGTGTTTGACCACAATCATCTGAAACTTTCCTTGCATTTGTCCAATCGTGAGGGTTCTGAAAACCCAATGATCGACAATGGTTATTACAATACTCTCTAGTTTTCAAAGGCAACTTTAGATCTGAGCCAGAAGGTGAATAAATTATATTACTTGTCTAATCTGTCAGTTCCAGCTAATAGCAAGACTTTTGGAACAGGAGATGATAAGAACTTCTCTGAGAGACCTTCGTACCTGTAAAGGGAAATTCACATATCATAAACTATTCAAGAGTTGTGTAAGTTTTTTTGCTCTTTGATTCAGAGGACTGCACTCGCAACATCAAACTGATAACTTTAGCTTATGTTCGTACCAATTAATTGTTTTCTGGTGAAAGATTGTGGTTCTGGTTGCAAACCTCCATAAACTAACTTATAAAGATCCCATGGTCACCAACTATGGACTAAGTTCTTACAAAACTCTGTCCTAATAGTTTTTGTGTTGTGCTCAGAGAATGTGCAATCAGTGATTTCCTGAACCTAAACAAACAGGTAATGAGAGTCATACCAGCCTTTCCAGTATTGCTCTGTTTCCTCTAGGCGAGTCCGGTAAACGTAGCTGGACAAAGGGTTCGTAGCTCCACTTAGTAGGAAGCAAACATGTGAATACCATAAAATGGTGATATTAGTAACAGAGATACGCACCACTGCTTTGAATCATCATATTTGAGAGTTGTGGGGATGGAGACACGAGCAGAATCAATGTTTCTTAATGACCCTCCTCTAACGCTGTATTCAATCTGCAAAGATTATGAGTTACTTTAGAGATGGCAGATTCAACAAAAATTGCTTAATGCCATAACATGCCTAACAAGTCATTAACAAGGATTCCACAAAAGAAAAGATCACAGCCTAAACACCAGACCTAAAAGCATTTCTTAATGCCATAATATGCTAGATATCTTGTTTGTATATAGAACCAAGCATTTAAAAGTTGCGTACTGCTTTTTGGATGCTGGGAAAATGTTGCATTCTGTTTGAAAGAATTTTCTGCATATGAATCAATGAGGCAACAGCAGTACCCTGCAATGAAAATACTTTAGTCAGTTTATCTAACAAGAGTGCATACCAAGTGAGAAATTTTTCTATAAGAAACCAAACCTCAACAACATCCACAACTACGAGCCCAGCCAAGCTAGGCAATGATTTGTTTGCAGCAACCTGCACAGCAACCGAGCCTCCCATGCTGTATTTTGAGAACATGAAACCAATTCATGAAAACTGGATTACAATACTTTTATTCAAAAAGTTTATGGATGACACCAATGTACTGACGGAAGCCCATAAATGTTTCATGCTACAGATGGATAACTACTAGAAAAATTTATCAACACACATTGTCTGCACAGAGTATATATTATATACACCTAATTATTTGCTAGTTAATAATAGCTGGTACAAGTGATTAATGCATATAGAGAATTATCTTACACTAAGTTATGAAAACGTACACACGCATTGACTTAGGCTTTTTTATATATGTTACAGGTCTCTAACCTATATCATAGAGCTAAAAAAACATATTGATATGAAACAAAAGATAAAGAAAAAACCTGTGACCAACTAGCACAATAGCTGGAGGAGAGTCTCCATACATTTCCTTAATCACAGCCAAAACATCATTGCTCATTGTCTGCAAGACCATCTTATTACTATCACTTTCAATTCTCACAGACAACCTCTAATGTATTGATTTATGAAAAGAATATCCAGACTTTAAAGAAAAGGTGATGTTATACCTGCAGCGATAAGTCCAGTTCATTCTCTGAAACTGACTTACCATGTCCCCTCAAGTCCATTGCGACCACACGTGCTTTCTCCTTAATTTTACTTGCCACTATAGCAAACGATAGCCTGGTAGAAAGTAGAAGAAACTAGTTTATTAGAATGTGTCTGCCTCTCTTGTTTCATACAGACATTCAGCTTAAGAAAACACCAACCAAAACGACAACAAAATATATGTTCTAACTAATATAAAAAAACCGTGACTCCATTTTCAACTTTTAGATTTAAGAAACTAGAATGATCTCACTACACTCAAAAGCAATCAAGATTCAATCTTTAAAAGGAGTGAGTTGTCATCAGCGAAGAGCCAAGATACAAAAAGATAAACACTCACCCAGAGTAGCCACCTCCATGAAGACAAAACACAACAGGTCCTTCTGTTCCTGCCATATATACGTGAAAGACCTAAAAACACACAAGAAACGTTCCATTAGAGAACACTGAAACTAGAAACTAAAAACGTTACTGAAAAATTTGAGATCATTTGATTAATGTTACATCGTCAGAGTCGGGAATTGATATATCATCTTCTTTATCAAAATAGCTTGTCCACTCTACAGGTGAATTCTTCTCCGAAGAACTCCTGAGGGAAAAGAAAAAGTATAAAATGATTGATCGATTGCTATGGAAGCGAAATCGAGAAACGAGATCGAATGAAAAAAAAGCGACGAAGAATTACGTAGAAGGAGGACGAAGAGGACGAGCGGCGAAGACAGAAGCTGGAGCTTCTATTGGTTCTCTATCTTCTTCGGAGATATCTTCACGAAGAGGATTTAAATTTGAAGAAGAATCCATGGTTGAAGCTTAAGCTTGATAAATTACACGAACAGATCAAAAGGAAATAAAACTCACAGATCTTTAGTTTCACCACTACTACTACTTCCTCTGCAAATTGCTCTTTTTCTCCACGTTTCCGTTTCCATCACAATAGGAAGGTGACACCTCGCCGGAGGAAATTGGTCCGGGCCTATTTATTATTGGGCTTTATGAGGCCCATTAAATAAATATTGAGTTCAATGGAATTAGTTAATCATACTCGAAACTCGGGGTTTTATTCGGTATTGTTTGGTTTCTAAATTCTCAAAATTTCATATATTCAAATGTTTCTAGTTTAACTCAAAAATATTTCTTGAACATTTTTTATTAAAAAGAATAATAACATATACTTTTAATACGTTTGAAAATATTTTTGAAATATATTAAATATAGAATATTAATTTGTATGAATATATGAAATTTTGAGAATTTATTTTTTCAATATTTGATTTTAAATCTAGGAGATGGCACATATATAATATTCATAAAAAAATTTAAACCACGTATTTCAATTAAGTTCATATGTATTACAATACATTTATTTGAGTTTAGATTGATTAATTTTGGTTTCTGTTTTTTTATTCGATGTGTATGGTTTTTGGTTTTTGTGTCCATCCCTTACGTTGACTCTCCGTATTAAAAATAATGTACATCGTATGGCTAGAGTTTACTTGGAAAATGGTAGAATATAAATCATGAGAAATTTATTAGAATGGCATAGAAAATGCTAATATGATTAGAATAGTATATATCTTTTATAAATAACTTTGCAGTATTTTACAGTTTTAGATCCACGTTGCTAAACCTATTCGACATAAATTTTTTACGNCTAGAGTTTACTTGGAAAATGGTAGAATATAAATCATGAGAAATTTATTAGAATGGCATAGAAAATGCTAATATGACTAGAATAGTATATATCTTTTATAAATAACTTTACAGTATTTTACAGTTTTAGATCCACGTTGCTAAACCTATTCGACATAAATTTTTTACGGTTTTACATATAAACACGAATTCGTCTTACCCTCATAATTACTTGTGAGTAATATTAAAAATTTAATATGTAATTATAATGTCATATTGCATGGTTTTGTCTTATCACACAGCTATTATCTCGTATTTTAAGGCAAATGATGTCTTATTACTTATCGAGTAAGTAACTGAAATGTTGTCGTTTTGTATTTTTTACTTAACGGCTGAGTTATATGTTAGTTTATTTTTGGTGGCTAAGTTATGAATAACTTTTCGCGTAAAGAGTCATAGCTCCAATTCTGTAAATCAGTCGTATAAGTCAATTATAGTCTGAAAGTTAGTCATATAACACAACCTGTTTTCAGCTTTATATTAACATATTAACCATATACCATAAATAATAATGAAATACAAGTCGAGATGTCTTATCACGTAGGTATGATGACCTATTATGATGACATAAATAATAAAATAACTCAGTCGAGTTGTCTTATCACGCAACTATGATGACCTATTATGATGACATAATTAATAAGAAGCATATTGAAGAAGTTGAAATTAACCTCTTTAATTGCAAGATTGAAGAAATTGTAGCCGTATTTCAGCTGTAACAATGTCTTCGTAAAACTCAGCCAATTAAGACAATTATAGTCTGTAAGTCAGTTGTTAGAAACAATTCTAGCATGTAAGTCAGTCGTTTAAGATAATTCTAATCTGTAAGTCAGTTGTATTATACAATTCAAGTTTGTATGTCAACCATAGTACACAAAAATCTAAACCCTATAGACGAAATAATAAAATATTCAACATTAACCATATACTAATATAATATTACAATTTAGTATTACAACGTGGCTATGATGTCTTATCACACAAGTCGTATTACGAGGCAAGTCATGTCTTATTACTTATCGAGNAAAATAATAAAATATTCAACATTAACCATATACTAATATAATATTACAATTTAGTATTACAACGTGGCTGTGATGTCTTATCACACAAGTCGTATTACGAGGCAAGTCATGTCTTATTACTTATCGAGGTAAGTAATTGTAACATTGTCGTTTGTAATTTTTACAAAAAAAGGTTGAGTTATGAGGCAGAACTGACTTAGTCGTAAAAACTAATTTAACTCAGTCTTTAAAGATAAATTAGTATCCGTATATCAGCCGATGATTATAACATCTTGTGACGTTATATATTAATTACATGGCTGAGCTTGATTTATATTTATTATTGAAAACAAATATTCCCCTTCAGTAAACAGTTTTTGAAACCATATAATAAAGTAGAAATCTACACGCCAGTAATTATTTCTTAGTAAAAAACCGGATTGTTCTTATATACTCTCGAAATCGTCATCTTCTCTAAAATCTCTTAAACACTCTGGAAATTATCGTCTTCTCTGGTAAGTTGCGACAATGTTTGATTTATGTTAAGACTGAATTTGATTTATATTGTGGATGCGTCTGATTCTCTTGCGGATGAGTTTGATTTAGGCTTTAGTGTTGAGTTAGTTTCTGTAGAGGTTGTGTTTTTGGTAACTATGTATTTGTATAACTCAACCGTTAGGGCTAGGTTATTCATTATGTTATGGATGTCGCTGAGTTTGATTTAGGGTTTAGGGGTGAGTTGTTTTTGTAGCGGATGGGTTTTTGGTTATGTTGCGGCTGAGTTTGGTTTAGGGTTTAGGGTTGTGTTATTAATTACGGTATGGTTGAGTTATGTTTGCAATTGCTGTTGGATCAATTGTATATCGGCTGATTTATACTTTTTATTTTTATGATCGGATGAATGTCTCTCCAGTATCTGAATATCAAGAACGAGATTACCCCCCAAGACTTTACCGTGAAGGGGTTTCTAATCTGGAAAGAAAAACGATTAGTCACTATTGCCGATTGGGAGATTTCCATAGCGTTAGAGACAATATAAGTAATGATGTGTGGGAAGACCTGAAGTGGTTTCCTGGTAGAATCTTTGCAAAGATTTCAGATAGCAATGTCGTTTGGTCTGGTAGGACTGTCCATTACTTACTTTGTAGTCAGCTTCGTGTACGCAACAAGGAGATTTAAAGTATCATTCATGATCAACCCATCAGGTTTGGATTAAACAAATTTCATGATATAATTGGGTTAAACACGGACCCACTGCCAACGGAAAGCTTTGAACCCGAACAATACAAAGCTTTCTAGGATGAGTTGAAAGTGTCGTGTGGGATGGGACCCAAGTNGAAGTATCATTCATGATCAACCCATCAGGTTTGGATTAAACAAATTTCATGATATAATTGGGTTAAACACGGACCCACTGCCAACAGAAAGCTTTGAACCCGAACAATACAAAGCTTTCTAGGATGAGTTGAAAGTGTCGTGTGGGATGGGACCCAAGTTTGATGAATTGAGGGATGCATTAAGGGTCTATCGGACATGGAGTTCTGAAAAGCGAAAATGGTTGGGCCTTTTACTTATGCAAGCCATGGGTCTTCACGTTATGCATCAAAATTCATGGATACCCTTTGAAAGTGCAAAAAGAGTATTCGACGTTGAAGCTATGATGACATATCCATGGGGTCGTTCTGCTTTCGAAGTTCTTGTGAACTCTATCAATTCGTTGAGTCCTCAAGGTAAATCATACAGCGCTGACGACTTTTTCTATGTGTTATTGGCTTGGGCGTATAAATCTGTCATTTGCATCGGAGAGCGTTTTGGGGGAGTGACAATTGAATCAGATATTCTGCTTCTTCGATGGGGTTGAAAACGTACACGTTCAAGTTTTGATGTTGTCCTTTCCAAAGAAATCGGACTTCATGGCAAGGTAATGTTTTAGACTTATTTATCTTGTTTTTATTGTTTCCGTTGCTGAGTTATGAGGTTTTGAAGCCTGGTTGATATAGTGTTTATTTTCTAGATGGATGAGTTTTTTTTTACTTTAGAGGATGAGTTATATTGTGTTTAATTACTTGATGGTTGAGTTTGTTTTACTTTGACTACTTTACTTATGAATTATTTCGTAGTTGAGTTATGAGGTTTTACGGCTGAGTTATGAGGGTTTGACGGCTGAGTTATACATTTTGTAATTACTTGATGGCTGAGTTGTTTTACTTTGGAGGTTGAGTTATATAGTGTTTGATTATTCGATGGATGAGTTTGAAGGCTGACTTATGAATTACTTTGTGCAGGTGTGCGTGACGAATATGGTGATGAAGGAGTCTTTAGAAGAGATGTTTTCTCAATGGACGGGAGAAAAAGATGACCCAAAAGTTGTCAGCTTGATAACAAACATATATGAAGGACGGTTTGTTACTGGTTTTTGGGATATGCATATCAAGGAGAACAAGATAAGAGCGGATGCTGGAGTTTCGGGTGAGCCTCAGCTACAAGCAAAGAAGCAGAAGAAAGTTGGTCATGTGGAGGGCCAGAAGGAGAAGACAGAGGTGGGAAGTACAGAGACTATGCACATGGCTACCATAAATAAGCTACTTCAAAAAATGAACAACATATTTGACCGTCAGGATAATATAATTGATACTATAGAGTAGAACATCGATGTTAGATTTGTTGTTCTTGAGGAGAGGGTGGTTTCTAGATTTGCTGAGATTGGGAATAACATTGGTAAAGTAATCATACAAGTCGTCGATCTAAGTATAAAAGATATGGGGATAAGTGAAAGAAGTGAAAGTCCAACATCCGGATACCTCTAAAAAATTATGCATCCCCTATCTATAACATTCCCCTAGCCACCTACAATTCCGCATCAAGAGTTCGTTAATAGTCTAAATGCAACTCAGGCCCTTTTAAACCTATTGCGGGTACGGGAAAAGTATCCGAGGTGAAGGGGAAGTTGGATTGGGATCTTGTTGATGACGATGTTGGTAAGAAACAGGCACCCGCCACGAAGATAAAAAAATATGCCGCCAAAGAATAAGAAGATAACAAGACAATAGAAGAAACATGATGAGTTAAAGATGAAAGAGGCGGTCGAGGATGAGTTAAAGATGAAAGAGGCGGTCGAGGCTACTGACTTAGCAAAGAAAGCTAAGATGGAAGAGAAGAAGAAAGAGAAGGCAGAGGCCGCTGATTTAAAGAAAAGAAATGCGGCTGAATTAAGGAAAATAAAAGCGGCTGAGTTAGCAGATAGAAAAGTGGCGGCTAAGTTAGAGAAAAGACGTGCAGCTGAGTTAGATACGAATGAGACCCAGAATCCAAATCCTAAAGGAGGTCGTAGGAATGTAATCAGAGCCCCAGTCACGAATCCGTCTAAAGAGGAGGACATCTCGATTATGGATGTGACCGGCGTACTGACGGCGGAACTGAACCAAACGTTGCCGGAGTCCGATGAAGATGAGGAGGAAAAATCGAGGTTTGGAATATTGAAAGCTTATCGGGAGCGCGGTGGCAATGGAAGTAATTTTTTCCGTACATTGGGCCAAATGGGGAGAAATGCATGAGGAAGCATATTAATCCTTCAAGAGCGATATATGATCCTCTAGCACCTGTTGATCCGGATAAAATTTCTAAATTCTTAGAGCAGGTGCAACAATACGAGTATGGACCTTAAATCCCATATGTATATAACTTAGATATAACTAAATGAGCTGCATAAACTGAGTTGTGTTTAATTGTACAGGGGCCACCCACTAAGAACATAATCTGCATAACGTCCTCGTTGCTGAAAGAAAGGATTGGCCAGACGGACCCTTTGGAAAATATGAATGACTGAGTGATCTTGTAAGTATACTTCAAGGCTGAGTTAATTAGTAAATGGATGTGTTATTTATATATACGACTGAGTTACGTACTCTTTGATGCTTGTGTTTGTGAGGCTGGTTATATCACATGTGACAGTTGATTTAATTAGTTTACAGATGGGTTATTTTATATAGAAGACTAAGTTGTTTTTCTTTGATGGATTGTTTATTTAATGTGTGATGGCTGGATTATGATACTTTACTCTCTTTTTCAGCATATTTCGGCATATATTAGACTCCTCATCAAAAAAGTCCAAGCAAGACCCAACCCTATTCTAGTCTGAATGCATTGGGTTTGTTGATGCTACGTTCCAAAGTGTGTGGATACTCGACTACGATCAGTTCAAAATTAATGCTAAATCCTTCAACTTCACTGACAGGTATCGAGAATTGGTAAACGGCAGGATACCAACAGGATTAGAGACGAACAAAATGTGGGCGAGAGATGTGGACCACCTCTAGGGTACTCAATGTTGTAGCCTATCATTGGGTGGTGTATCACGTTGACCTGTCGAAAGAGAGGATTGATGTCTACGATTCAATCATCTAACATGTAACACCTGAGAGTGAACAAAGAGTTAGAGATGCATGTAGACCGCTATTGCATATGATCTCATGGTTGTTGTCCGAGTTTGTTCTGGTCGAAACACGAAAACCTAGTAGAAAATAGTTTTGGTTCCTAAGAAATAGGAAAGGCGAACAACACATTCCACGAAACGATCAAGTTGGTGATTGTGGGGTGTATTCATTGAAGTTTATCGAAAGTTTGGTGCTCAGAGTACATTTTCATGGGATAGACGATGCACATATTCAAGATATATGGTAGGATATGGAAGTTCAGATTTTCGATGCGGGAGTATAGGATCCCTTCTCGCATCTGGGTAACTAATGGTTGAGGTTGTCATACTCTTTACTGTAAGCCAGCCGTTTTTTAAACTTGTAACTCGACATATTATTTAAGTAAAGTTAGCCGTGTTGTATCTGTAATATATATACATGTACATGACCTATACTCTAGTGTAAGCCAGTTAATTCATATTCATTTATTAATCAAATATATTCTAACTCATATAAAGTTACTTAAATTTAAGGTAATTTAATTCATACTGAATATTACTCGTTTATTTTGATTATTAATCAAACTATTTTAAAATAGAGATTAAACAATAGCAAGGATCAAATTGATAAACAATCCAACGGCTTAGATCAAACCAGAATTACTCAGCCTATAGTAAACCATAAGTCTACCGTTAAAGACAAATTATACTCTGTAAATCAGCCTTAGATCGTACCACAGTAAATCAGCACATTAAACCCTAAGCTCTAAATAATATTAAAACATTAGCACAAAGACATCGTTGCTGAGGTATGGGACAAAGTTACCGATGTAACGTAAAGAGACCGGTTCGACACTAAAATCGAGAAAACATGGAACTTGGTGATTTCAAATTTCATATTTAACGGTTGCGTTATCTAGTTTTAATTTACGTCGTGGTTGAGGTATGTGACAAAGTTATTTTATAAGTCAGTCGTATTAGAAAATTTGCTAACCTGAAAATCAGCCATGAATACGATATATAATCGGCAGTTGATTATAATCAATCCAACGGATAAGATATCCCAGTCTTTAATTTCTTTTTGCTCTTCCTATGTGTCTTCTTTCTCTTCATCTTCGTCTTTAAAGGGAGTTGCGTTTCTTCGTCGTAATCAAACAAAATCCTCATTCTGAATTGTTTCTTCCTTAAGACTCTTTCTCTTGTCTTATCCAACAGACGTTTAGCATGATCTTGTGTGTCAGTATAATGGCACATGGGATTGGGGTGGGTGTGGTAATACTCTGCCATTTTGTCTCTCTAGTGTACCTGAAGAGTCAAAACGAAGAGTAAAGGAATCAGTAAATGAAAAGAAAAACTTAGTCTCAAACAAATTCAAAATCCTAATAGCAAATCCAAATCCCGAATCGGCAACGACGCCAATTTGATAATAATAAGACATAAATCATATTCAATCCTAAAAAATTCTAGCAATTCAATGCTACCCTTTTCTAACCTCAATCCATAAGCTTAGGATGACTACTCACACATCATGCCTAGAACACTTTGATAGTTTCTAGACATGATTTGTG